>CAMPDV010001533.1:0-102731 GCA_946699065.1 Loxodes magnus
GAATAAGTAATTAAGAAAATGAGGGTGAAGATCATTAATTGAAAGTATCAAATAGTAGAAGTTAAATAAGATTTCTAAGAAGAGTGAATAAGAAAAGTAAGAAAAAGAGTGTGAAGATTAGTTTAGTAATTGAAAGTATCAAATAGTAGAAGTTAAATAAGATTTCTAAGAAAAGTGAATAAGAAAAGTAAAAAAATGAGGGTGAAGATCAGTAATTGAAAGTATCAAATAGTAGAAGTTAAATAAGATTTCTAAAAAAAGTGAATAAGAAAAGTAAAAAAAGAGTGTGAAGATTAGTTTTGTAATTGAAAGTATCAAATACTAGGTAACATAAGATTTCTAAGAAGAGTGAATAAGAAAAGTAAGAAAAAGAGTGTGAAGATCAGTTTAGTAATTGAAAGTATCAAATAGTAGAAGTTAAATAAGATTTCTAAGAAAAGTGAATAAGAGAAGTAAGAAAAAGAGTATGAAGATGAGTTTAGTAATTGAAAGTATCAAATAGTAGAAGTTAAATAAGATTTCTAAGAAGAGTGAATAAGAAAATTAAGAAAATGATGGTGAAGATCAGTAATTGAAAGTATCAAATAGTAGAAGTTAAATAAGATTTCTAAGAAGAGTGAATAAGAAAAGTAAGAAAATGAGGGTGAAGATCAGTAATTGAAAGTATCAAATAGTAGAAGTTAAATATGATTTCTAAGAAAAGTGAATAAGAAAAGTAAAAAAAGAGTGTGAAGATCAGTTTAGTAATTGAAAGTATCAAATAGTAGAAGTTAAATAAGATTTCTAAAAAAAGTGAATAAAAAAAGTAAGAAAAAGAATGTGAAGATCAGTTTAGGAATTGAAAGTATCAAATAGTAGAAGTTAAATAAGATTTCTAAAAAAAGTGAATAAGAAAATTAAGAAAATGATGGTGAAGATCAGTAATTGAAAGTATCAAATAGTAGAAGTTAAATAAGATTTCTAAGAAGAGTGAATAAGAAAAGTAAGAAAAAGAGTGTGAAGATCAGTTTAGTAATTGAAAGTATCAAATAGTAGAAGTTAAATAAGATTTCTAAGAAAAGTGAATAAGAAAAGTAAGAAAAAGAGTATGAAGATCAGTAATTGAAAGCATCAAATAGTAGAAGTTAAATGAGATTTCTAAGAAAAGTGAATAAGAAAAGTAAGAAAAAGAGTGTGAAGATCAGTTTAGTAATTGAAAGTATCAAATAGTAGAAGTTAAATAAGATTTCTAAAAAAAGTGAATAAAAAAAGTAAGAAAAAGAATGTGAAGATCAGTTTAGGAATTGAAAGTATCAAATAGTAGAAGTTAAATAAGATTTCTAAAAAAAGTGAATAAGAAAATTAAGAAAATGATGGTGAAGATCAGTAATTGAAAGTATCAAATAGTAGAAGTTAAATAAGATTTCTAAGAAGAGTGAATAAGAAAAGTAAGAAAAAGAGTGTGAAGATCAGTTTAGTAATTGAAAGTATCAAATAGTAGAAGTTAAATAAGATTTCTAAGAAAAGTGAATAAGAGAAGTAAGAAAAAGAGTATGAAGATGAGTTTAGTAATTTAAAGTATCAAATAGTAGAAGTTAAATAAGATTTCTAAAAAAAGTGAATAAGAAAAGTAAGAAAATGATGGTGAAGATCAGTAATTGAAAGTATCAAATAGTAGAAGTTAAATGAGATTTCTAAGAAGAGTGAATAAGAAAAGTAAGAAAAAGAGTGTGAAGATCAGTAATTGAAAGTATAAAATAGTAGAAGTTAAATAAGATTTCTAAGAAAAGTGAATAAGTAATTAAGAAAATGAGGGTGAAGATCAGTAATTGAAAGCATCAAATAGTAGAAGTTAAATAAGATTTCTAAGAAAAGTGAATAAGAAAAGTAAAAAAATGAGGGTGAAGATCAGTTTAGTAATTGAAAGTATATTAGTAGAAGTTTAATAAGATTTCTAAAAAAAGTGAATAAGAAAAGTAAGAAAATGAGGGTGAAGATCAGTAATTGAAAGTATAATAGTAGAAGTTAAATAAGATTTCTAAGAAAAGTGAATAAGAAAATTAAGAAAATGAGGGTGAAGATCAGTAATTGAAAGTATCCAATATTAGAAGTTAAATTAGATTTCTAAAAAAAGTGAATAAGAAAAGTAAGAAAATGAGGGTGAAGATCAGTTTAGTAATTGAAAGTATCAGATAGTAGAAGTTAAATGAGATTTCTAAGAAGAGTGAATAAGAAAATTAAGAAAATGATGGTGAAGATCAGTAATTGAAAGTATCAAATAGTAGAAGTTAAATATGATTTCTAAGAAAAGTGAATAAGAAAAGTAAAAAAAGAGTGTGAAGATCAGTAATTGAAAGTATAAAATAGTAGAAGTTAAATAAGATTTCTAAAAAAAGTGAATAAGAAAATTAAGAAAATGATGGTGAAGATCAGTAATTGAAAGTATCAAATAGTAGAAGTTAAATAAGATTTCTAAGAAGAGTGAATAAGAAAAGTAAGAAAAAGAGTGTGAAGATCAGTTTAGTAATTGAAAGTATCAAATAGTAGAAGTTAAATAAGATTTCTAAGAAAAGTGAATAAGAGAAGTAAGAAAAAGAGTATGAAGATGAGTTTAGTAATTTAAAGTATCAAATAGTAGAAGTTAAATAAGATTTCTAAAAAAAGTGAATAAGAAAAGTAAGAAAATGATGGTGAAGATCAGTAATTGAAAGTATCAAATAGTAGAAGTTAAATGAGATTTCTAAGAAGAGTGAATAAGAAAAGTAAGAAAAAGAGTGTGAAGATCAGTAATTGAAAGTATAAAATAGTAGAAGTTAAATAAGATTTCTAAGAAAAGTGAATAAGTAATTAAGAAAATGAGGGTGAAGATCAGTAATTGAAAGCATCAAATAGTAGAAGTTAAATGAGATTTCTAAGAAGAGTGAATAAGAAAAGTAAGAAAAAGAGTGTGAAGATCAGTTTAGTAATTGAAAGTATCAAATAGTAGAAGTTAAATAAGATTTCTAAGAAAAGTGAATAAGAGAAGTAAGAAAAAGAGTATGAAGATGAGTTTAGTAATTTAAAGTATCAAATAGTAGAAGTTAAATAAGATTTCTAAAAAAAGTGAATAAGAAAAGTAAGAAAATGATGGTGAAGATCAGTAATTGAAAGTATCAAATAGTAGAAGTTAAATAAGATTTCTAAGAAAAGTGAATAAGAAAAGTAAAAAAATGAGGGTGAAGATCAGTTTAGTAATTGAAAGTATAATAGTAGAAGTTAAATAAGATTTCTAAAAAAAGTGAATAAGAAAAGTAAGAAAATGAGGGTGAAGATCAGTAATTGAAAGTATAATAGTAGAAGTTAAATAAGATTTCTAAGAAGAGTGAATAAGAAAATTAAGAAAATGAGGGTGAAGATCAGTAATTGAAAGTATCCAATATTAGAAGTTAAATAAGATTTCTAAGAAGAGTGAATAAGAAAATAAAGAAAATGAGGGTGAAGATCAGTAATTGAAAGTATCAAATAGTAGAAGTTAAATAAGATTTCTAAGAAGAGTGAATAAGAAAATAAAGAAAATGAGGGTGAAGATCAGTAATTGAAAGTATCAAATAGTAGAAGTTAAATATGATTTCTAAGAAAAGTGAATAAGAAAAGTAAAAAAAGAGTGTGAAGATCAGTTTAGTAATTGAAAGTATCAAATAGTAGAAGTTAAATAAGATTTCTAAAAAAAGTGAATAAAAAAAGTAAGAAAAAGAATGTGAAGATCAGTTTAGGAATTGAAAGTATCAAATAGTAGAAGTTAAATAAGATTTCTAAAAAAAGTGAATAAGAAAATTAAGAAAATGATGGTGAAGATCAGTAATTGAAAGTATCAAATAGTAAAAGTTAAATAAGATTTCTAAGAAAAGTGAATAAGAAAAGTAAGAAAAAGAGTGTGGAGATTAGTTAAGTAATTGAAAGTATAATAGTAGAAGTTAAATAAGATTTCTAAGAAAAGTGAATAAGAATAGTAAGAAAAAGAGTGTGAAGATGAGTTTAGTAATTTAAAGTATCAAATAGTAGAAGTTAAATAAGATTTCTAAGAAAAGTGAATAAGAAAATTAAGAAAATGAGGGTGAAGATCAGTAATTGAAAGTATCAAATAGTAGAAGTTAAATAAGATTTCTAAGAAAAGTGAATAAGAAAAGTAAAAAAATGAGGGTGAAGATCAGTTTAGTAGATGAAAGCATCAAATAGTAGAAGTTAAATGAGATTTCTAAGAAGAGTGAATAAGAAAAGTAAGAAAAAGAGTGTGAAGATCAGTAATTGAAAGTATCAAATAGTAGAAGTTAAATAAGATTTCTAAGAAGAGTGAATAAGTAATTAAGAAAATGAGGGTGAAGATCAGTAATTGAAAGTATCAAATAGTAGAAGTTAAATAAGATTTCTAAGAAAAGTGAATAAGAAAAGTAAAAAAATGAGGGTGAAGATCAGTTTAGTAATTGAAAGTATAATAGTAGAAGTTAAATAAGATTTCTAAAAAAAGTGAATAAGAAAAGTAAAAAAAGAGTGTGAAGATTAGTTTTGTAATTGAAAGTATCAAATACTAGGTAACATAAGATTTCTAAGAAGAGTGAATAAGAAAAGTAAGAAAAAGAGTGTGAAGATCAGTTTAGTAATTGAAAGTATCAAATAGTAGAAGTTAAATAAGATTTCTAAGAAAAGTGAATAAGAGAAGTAAGAAAAAGAGTATGAAGATGAGTTTAGTAATTTAAAGTATCAAATAGTAGAAGTTAAATAAGATTTCTAAGAAGAGTGAATAAGTAATTAAGAAAATGAGGGTGAAGATCAGTAATTGAAAGTATCAAATAGTAGAAGTTAAATAAGATTTCTAAGAAGAGTGAATAAGAACAGTAAGAAAAAGAGTGTGAAAATCAGTAAATGAAAGTATCAAATAGTAGAAGTTAAATAAGATTTCTAAGAAGAGTGAATAAGAAAAGTAAGAAAATGAGGGTGAAGATCAGTAATTGAAAGTATCAAATAGTAGAAGTTAAATATGATTTCTAAGAAAAGTGAATAAGAAAAGTAAAAAAAGAGTGTGAAGATCAGTTTAGTAATTGAAAGTATCAAATAGTAGAAGTTAAATAAGATTTCTAAAAAAAGTGAATAAAAAAAGTAAGAAAAAGAATGTGAAGATCAGTTTAGGAATTGAAAGTATCAAATAGTAGAAGTTAAATAAGATTTCTAAAAAAAGTGAATAAGAAAAGTAAAAAAATGAGGGTGAAGATCAGTAATTAAAAGTATCAAATAGTAGAAGTTAAATAAGATTAATAAGAAAATTGAATAAGAAAAGTAAGAAAAAGAGTGTGAAGATTAGTTTAGTAATTGAAAGTATAATAGTAGAAGTTAAATAAGATTTCTAAGAAGAGTGAATAAGTAATTAAGAAAATGAGGGTGAAGATCAGTAATTGAAAGTATCAAATAGTAGAAGTTAAATAAGATTTCTAAGAAGAGTGAATAAGAAAATTAAGAAAATGAGTGTGAAGATCAGTTTAGTAATTAAAAGTATCAAATAGTAGAAGTTAAATAAGATTTCTAAGAAAAGTGAATAAGAACAGTAAGAAAATGAGGGTGAAGATCAGTTTAGTAATTGAAAGTATAATAGTAGAAGTTAAATAAGATTTCTAAAAAAAGTGAATAAGAAAATTAAGAAAATGATGGTGAAGATCAGTAATTGAAAGTATCAAATAGTAGAAGTTAAATAAGATTTCTAAGAAGAGTGAATAAGAAAAGTAAGAAAAAGAGTGTGAAGATCAGTTTAGTAATTGAAAGTATCAAATAGTAGAAGTTAAATAAGATTTCTAAGAAAAGTGAATAAGAGAAGTAAGAAAAAGAGTATGAAGATGAGTTTAGTAATTTAAAGTATCAAATAGTAGAAGTTAAATAAGATTTCTAAGAAGAGTGAATAAGTAATTAAGAAAATGAGGGTGAAGATCAGTAATTGAAAGTATCAAATAGTAGAAGTTAAATAAGATTTCTAAGAAGAGTGAATAAGAAAATTAAGAAAATGAGTGTGAAGATCAGTTTAGTAATTGAAAGTATCAAATAGTAGAAGTTAAATAAGATTTCTAAGAAAAGTGAATAAGAAAAGTAAAAAAATGAGGGTGAAGATCAGTTTAGTAATTGAAAGTATAATAGTAGAAGTTAAATAAGATTTCTAAAAAAAGTGAATAAGAAAATTAAGAAAATGATGGTGAAGATCAGTAATTGAAAGTATCAAATAGTAGAAGTTAAATAAGATTTCTAAGAAGAGTGAATAAGAAAAGTAAGAAAAAGAGTGCGAAGATCAGTTTAGTAATTGAAAGTATCAAATAGTAGAAGTTAAATAAGATTTCTAAGAAAAGTGAATAAGAGAAGTAAGAAAAAGAGTATGAAGATGAGTTTAGTAATTTAAAGTATCAAATAGTAGAAGTTAAATAAGATTTCTAAAAAAAGTGAATAAGAAAAGTAAGAAAATGATGGTGAAGATCAGTAATTGAAAGTATCAAATAGTAGAAGTTAAATAAGATTTCTAAGAAAAGTGAATAAGAAAATTAAGAAAATGAGGGTGAAGATCAGTAATTGAAAGTATCAAATAGTAGAAGTTAAATAAGATTTCTAAGAAAAGTGAATAAGTAATTAAGAAAATGAGGGTGAAGATCAGTAATTGAAAGCATCAAATAGTAGAAGTTAAATGAGATTTCTAAGAAGAGTGAATAAGAAAAGTAAGAAAAAGAGTGTGAAGATCAGTTTAGGAATTGAAAGTATCAAATAGTAGAAGTTAAATAAGATTATTAAGACAATTGAATAAGAAAATTAAGAAAATGATGGTGAAGATCAGTAATTGAAAGTATCAAATAGTAAAAGTTAAATAAGATTTCTAAGAAAAGTGAATAAGAAAAGTAAGAAAAAGAGTGTGGAGATTAGTTAAGTAATTGAAAGTATAATAGTAGAAGTTAAATAAGATTTCTAAGAAAAGTGAATAAGAATAGTAAGAAAAAGAGTGTGAAGATGAGTTTAGTAATTTAAAGTATCAAATAGTAGAAGTTAAATAAGATTTCTAAGAAAAGTGAATAAGAAAATTAAGAAAATGAGGGTGAAGATCAGTAATTGAAAGTATCAAATAGTAGAAGTTAAATAAGATTTCTAAGAAGAGTGAATAAGAAAAGTAAGAAAATGAGGGTGAAGATCAGTTTAGTAATTGAAAGTATCCAATATTAGAAGTTAAATAAGATTATTAAGACAATTGAATAAGAAAATTAAAAAAAAGAGTTTGAAGTTTAGTAATTGAAAGTATCAAATAGTAGAAGTTAAATAAGATTTCTAAGAAGAGTGAATAAGAAAATTAAGAAAATGAGGGTGAAGATCAGTAATTGAAAGTATCAAATAGTAGAAGTTAAATAAGATTTCTAAGAAGAGTGAATAAGAAAATAAAGAAAATGAGGGTGAAGATCAGTAATTGAAAGTATCAAATAGTAGAAGTTAAATATGATTTCTAAGAAAAGTGAATAAGAAAAGTAAAAAAATGAGGGTGAAGATCAGTAATTGAAAGTATTAAATAGTAGAAGTTAAATAAGATTTCTAGGAAAAGTGAATAAGAAAATTAAGAAAATGATGGTGAAGATCAGTAATTGAAAGTATCAAATAGTAGAAGTTAAATAAGATTTCTAAAAAAAGTGAATAAGAAAAGTAAGAAAAAGAGTGTGAAGATGAGTTTAGTAATTTAAAGTATCAAATAGTAGAAGTTAAATAAGATTTCTAAGAAGAGTGAATAAGAAAAGTAAGAAAGAGAGGTTTAAGATCAGTAATTGAAAGTATCAAATAGTAGAAGTTAAATAAGATTTCTAAGAAGAGTGAATAAGAAAATTAAGAAAATGATGGTGAAGATCAGTAATTGAAAGTATCAAATAGTAGAAGTTAAATAAGATTTCTAAGAAGAGTGAATAAAGAAAAGTAAGAAAAAGAGTGTGAAGATCAGTAAATGAAAGTATCAAATAGTAGAAGTTAAATAAGATTAATAAGAAAATTGAATAAGAACAGTAAGAAAAAGAGTGTGAAGATTAGTTTAGTAATTGAAATTATCAAATAGTAGAAGTTAAATAAGATTTCTAAGAAGAGTGAATAAGAAAATAAAGAAAATGAGGGTGAAGATCAGTAATTGAAAGTATAATAGTAGAAGTTTAATAAGATTTCTAAGAAGAGTGAATAAGAAAATTAAAAAAAAGAGTTTGAAGTTTAGTAATTGAAAGTATCAAATAGTAGAAGTTAAATAAGATTTCTAAGAAGAGTGAATAAGAACAGTAAGAAAAAGAGTGTGAAGATTAGTTTAGTAATTGAAAGTATCAAATAGTAGAAGTTAAATAAGATTTCTAAGAAGAGTGAATAAGAAAAGTAAGAAAATGAGGGTGAAGATCAGTAATTGAAAGTATCAAATAGTAGAAGTTAAATAAGATTTCTAAGAAGAGTGAATAAGAAAAGTAAGAAAATGAGGGTGAAGATCAGTTTAGTAATTGAAAGTATCCAATATTAGAAGTTAAATAAGATTATTAAGACAATTGAATAAGAAAATTAAAAAAAAGAGTTTGAAGTTTAGTAATTGAAAGTATCAAATAGTAGAAGTTAAATAAGATTTCTAAGAAGAGTGAATAAGAAAATTAAGAAAATGAGGGTGAAGATCAGTAATTGAAAGTATCAAATAGTAGAAGTTAAATAAGATTTCTAAGAAGAGTGAATAAGAAAAGTAAGAAAAAGAGTGTGAAGATTAGTTTAGTAATTGAAAGTATCAAATAGTAGAAGTTAAATAAGATTTCTAAGAAGAGTGAATAAGAACAGTAAGAAAATGAGGGTGAAGATCAGTAATTGAAAGTATTAAATAGTAGAAGTTAAATAAGATTTCTAAGAAGAGTGAATAAGAAAATTAAGAAAATGATGGTGAAGATCAGTAATTGAAAGTATCAAATAGTAGAAGTTAAATAAGATTTCTAAGAAGAGTGAATAAGAAAATTAAGAAAATGAGTGTGAAGATCAGTTTAGTAATTGAAAGTATCAAATAGTAGAAGTTAAATAAGATTTCTAAAAAAAGTGAATAAGAAAAGTAAGAAAAAGAGTGTGAAGATGAGTTTAGTAATTGAAAGTATCAAATAGTAGAAGTTAAATAAGATTTCTAAGAAAAGTGAATAAGAAAAGTAAAAAAAGAGTGTGAAAATCAGTTTAGTAATTGAAAGTATAATAGTAGAAGTTAAATAAGATTTCTAAAAAAAGTGAATAAGAAAAGTAAGAAAATGAGTGTAAAGATTAGTAATTGAAAGTATAATAGTAGAAGTTAAATAAGATTTCTAAGAAAAGTGAATAAGAACAGTAAAAAAAAGAGTGTGAAGATTAGTTTAGTAATTTAAAGTATCAAATAGTAGAAGTTAAATAAGATTTCTAAGAAGAGTGAATAAGAAAATTAAGAAAATGATGGTGAAGATCAGTAATTGAAAGTATCAAATAGTAGAAGTTAAATAAGATTTCTAAGAAAAGTGAATAAGAAAATTAAGAAAATGATGGTGAAGATCAGTAATTGAAAGTATCAAATAGTAGAAGTTAAATAAGATTTCTAAGAAGAGTGAATAAGAAAAGTAAGAAAAAGAGTGTGAAGATCAGTAATTGAAAGTATCAAATAGTAGAAGTTAAATAAGATTAATAAGAAAATTGAATAAGAACAGTAAGAAAAAGAGTGTGAAGATTAGTTTAGTAATTGAAATTATCAAATAGTAGAAGTTAAATAAGATTTCTAAGAAGAGTGAATAAGAAAATTAAGAAAATGAGGGTGAAGATCAGTAATTGAAAGTATAATAGTAGAAGTTAAATAAGATTTCTAAGAAGAGTGAATAAGAAAAGTAAGAAAATAATGGTGAAGATCAGTAATTGAAAGTATCAAATAGTAGAAGTTAAATAAGATTTCTAAGAAGAGTGAATAAGAAAATTAAGAAAATGATGGTGAAGATCAGTAATTGAAAGTATCAAATAGTAGAAGTTAAATAAGATTTCTAAGAAGAGTGAATAAGAAAAGTAAGAAAAAGAGTGTGAAGATCAGTAAATGAAAGTATCAAATAGTAGAAGTTAAATAAGATTAATACGAAAATTGAATAAGAACAGTAAGAAAAAGAGTGTGAAGATTAGTTTAGCTATTGAAAGTATCAAATAGTAGAAGTTAAATAAGATTTCTAAGAAGAGTGAATAAGAAAATTAAGAAAATGAGGGTGAAGATCAGTAATTGAAAGTATAATAGTAGAAGTTTAATAAGATTTCTAAGAAGAGTGAATAAGAAAATTAAAAAAAAGAGTTTGAAGTTTAGTAATTGAAAATATCAAATAGTAGAAGTTAAATAAGATTTCTAAGAAGAGTGAATAAGAACAGTAAGAAAAAGAGTGTGAAGATTAGTTTAGTAATTGAAAGTATCAAATAGTAGAAGTTAAATAAGATTTCTAAGAAGAGTGAATAAGAAAATAAAGAAAATGAGGGTGAAGATTAGTTTAGTAATTGAAAGTATCAAATAGTAGAAGTTAAATAAGATTTCTAAGAAGAGTGAATAAGAAAATAAAGAAAATGAGGGTGAAGATCAGTAATTGAAAGTATCAAATAGTAGAAGTTAAGTAAGATTTCTAAGAAAAGTGAATAAGAAAAGTAAAAAAATGAGGGTGAAGATCAGTTTAGTAATTGAAAGTATCCAATATTAGAAGTTAAATAAGATTTCTAATAAGCGTGAATAAGAACAGTAAGAAAAAGAGGGTGAAGATCAGTTTAGTAATTGAAAGTATCCAATATTAGAAGTTAAATAAGATTTCTAAGAAGAGTGAATAAGAAAATTAAGAAAATGATGGTGAAGATCAGTAATTGAAAGTATCAAATAGTAGAAGTTAAATAAGATTTCTAAGAAGAGTGAATAAAAAAAGTAAGAAAATGAGGGTGAAGATCAGTTTAGTAATTGAAAGTATCCAATATTAGAAGTTAAATAAGATTTCTAAGAAGAGTGAATAAGAAAATTAAGAAAATGATGGTGAAGATCAGTAATTGAAAGTATCAAATAGTAGAAGTTAAATAAGATTTCTAAGAAGAGTGAATAAGAACAGTAAGAAAAAGAGTGTGAAAATCAGTTTAGTAATTGAAAGTATAATAGTAGAAGTTAAATAAGATTTCTAAGAAGAGTGAATAAGAAAATTAAGAAAATGAGGGTGAAGATCAGTAATTGCAAGTATCAAATAGTAGAAGTTAAATAAGATTTCTCAGAAGAGTGATTAAGAAAATTAAGAAAATGAGGTTTAAGATCAGTAATTGAAAGTATCAAATAGTAGAAGTTAAATAAGATTTCTAAGAAGAGTGAATAAGAAAATTAAAAAAAAGAGTTTGAAGTTTAGTAATTGAAAGTATAATAGTAGAAGTTAAATAAGATTTCTCATAAGAGTGAATAAGAAAATTAAGAAAATGAGGGTGAAGATCAGTAATTAAAAGTATCAAATAGTAGAAGTTAAATAAGATTAATAAGAAAATTGAATAAGAACAGTAAGAAAAAGAGTGTGAAGATTAGTTTAGTAATTGAAAGTATCAAATAGTAGAAGTTAAATAAGATTTCTAAGAAGAGTGAATAAGAAAATTAAGAAAATGATGGTGAAGATCAGTAATTGAAAGTATCAAATAGTAGAAGTTAAATAAGATTTCTAAGAAGAGTGAATAAGAAAATTAAGAAAATGATGGTGAAGATCAGTAATTGAAAGTATCAAATAGTAGAAGTTAAATAAGATTTCTAAGAAAAGTGAATAAGAAAAGTAAAAAAATGAGGGTGAAGATCAGTTTAGTAATTGAAAGTATCAAATAGTAGAAGTTAAATAAGATTTCTAAAAAAAGTGAATAAGAACAGTAAGAAAAAGAGTGTGAAGATTAGTTTAGTAATTGAAAGTATCAAATAGTAGAAGTTAAATAAGATTTCTAAGAAGAGTGAATAAGAAAATTAAGAAAATTATGGTGAAGATCAGTAATTGAAAGTATCAAATAGTAGAAGTTAAATAAGATTTCTAAGAAAAGTGAATAAGAAAAGTAAAAAAATGAGGGTGAAGATCAGTTTAGTAATTGAAAGTATCAAATAGTAGAAGTTAAATAAGATTTCTAAAAAAAGTGAATAAGAACAGTAAGAAAAAGAGTGTGAAGATTAGTTTAGTAATTGAAAGTATCAAATAGTAGAAGTTAAATAAGATTTCTAAGAAGAGTGAATAAGAAAATAAAGAAAATGAGGGTGAAGATCAGTAATTGAAAGTATCAAATAGTAGAAGTTAAATAAGATTTCTAAGAAGAGTGAATAAGAAAAGTAAGAAAATGATGGTGAAGATCAGTAATTGAAAGTATCAAATAGTAGAAGTTAAATAAGATTTCTAAGAAGAGTGAATAAAAAAAGTAAGAAAATGAGGGTGAAGATCAGTTTAGTAATTGAAAGTATCCAATATTAGAAGTTAAATAAGATTTCTAAGAAGAGTGAATAAGAAAATTAAGAAAATGATGGTGAAGATCAGTAATTGAAAGTATCAAATAGTAGAAGTTAAATAAGATTTCTAAGAAGAGTGAATAAGAACAGTAAGAAAAAGAGTGTGAAAATCAGTTTAGTAATTGAAAGTATAATAGTAGAAGTTAAATAAGATTTCTAAGAAGAGTGAATAAGAAAATTAAGAAAATGAGGGTGAAGATCAGTAATTGCAAGTATCAAATAGTAGAAGTTAAATAAGATTTCTCAGAAGAGTGATTAAGAAAATTAAGAAAATGAGGTTTAAGATCAGTAATTGAAAGTATCAAATAGTAGAAGTTAAATAAGATTTCTAAGAAGAGTGAATAAGAAAATTAAAAAAAAGAGTTTGAAGTTTAGTAATTGAAAGTATAATAGTAGAAGTTAAATAAGATTTCTCATAAGAGTGATTAAGAAAAGTAAAAAAATGAGGGTGAAGATCAGTAATTGCAAGTATCAAATAGTAGAAGTTAAATAAGATTTCTCATAAGAGTGATTAAGAAAATTAAGAAAATGAGGTTGAAGATCAGTAGATGAAAGTATCAAATAGTAGAAGTTAAATGAGATTTCTAAGAAGAGTGAATAAGAAAAGTAAGAAAAAGAGTGTGAAGATCAGTAATTGCAAGTATCAAATAGTAGAAGTTAAATAAGATTTCTAAGAAGAGTGAATAAGAAAATTAAGAAAATGAGGGTGAAGATCAGTAATTAAAAGTATCAAATAGTAGAAGTTAAATAAGATTAATAAGAAAATTGAATAAGAACAGTAAGAAAAAGAGTGTGAAGATTAGTTTAGTAATTGAAAGTATCAAATAGTAGAAGTTAAATAAGATTTCTAAGAAGAGTGAATAAGAAAATTAAGAAAATGATGGTGAAGATCAGTAATTGAAAGTATCAAATAGTAGAAGTTAAATAAGATTTCTAAGAAGAGTGAATAAGAAAATTAAGAAAATTATGGTGAAGATCAGTAATTGAAAGTATCAAATAGTAGAAGTTAAATAAGATTTCTAAGAAAAGTGAATAAGAAAAGTAAAAAAATGAGGGTGAAGATCAGTTTAGTAATTGAAAGTATCAAATAGTAGAAGTTAAATAAGATTTCTAAAAAAAGTGAATAAGAACAGTAAGAAAAAGAGTGTGAAGATTAGTTTAGTAATTGAAAGTATCAAATAGTAGAAGTTAAATAAGATTTCTAAGAAGAGTGAATAAGAAAATAAAGAAAATGAGGGTAAGAATCAGTAATTGAAAGTATCAAATAGTAGAAGTTAAATAAGATTTCTAAGAAGAGTGAATAAGAAAAGTAAGAAAAAGAGGGTGAAGATCAGTTAAGTATTTGAAAGTATCAAATAGTAGAAGTTAAATAAGATTTCTAAAAAAAGTGAATAAGAAAAGTAAAAAAATGAGGGTGAAGATCAGTTTAGTAATTGAAAGTATCCAATATTAGAAGTTAAATAAGATTTCTAATAAGCGTGAATAAGAACAGTAAGAAAAAGAGTGTGAAGATCAGTTTAGTAATTGAAAGTATCAAATAGTAGAAGTTAAATAAGATTTCTAAGAAGAGTGAATAAGAACAGTAAGAAAATGAGGGTGAAGATCAGTAATTGAAAGTATAATAGTAGAAGTTAAATAAGATTTCTAAGAAGAGTGAATAAGAAAATTAAAAAAAAGAGTTTGAAGTTTAGTAATTGAAAGTATAATAGTAGAAGTTAAATAAGATTTCTAAAAAAAGTGAATAAGAAAAATAATAAAATGAGGGTGAAGATCAGTTTAGTAATTGAAAGTATCCAATATTAGAAGTTAAATAAGATTTCTAATAAGCGTGAATAAGAACAGTAAGAAAAAGAGTGTGAAGATCAGTTTAGTAATTGAAATTATCAAATAGTAGAAGTTAAATAAGATTTCTAAGAAGAGTGAATAAGAACAGTAAGAAAATGAGGGTGAAGATCAGTAATTGAAAGTATCAAATAGTAGAAGTTAAATAAGATTTCTAAGAAGAGTGAATAAGAAAAGTAAAAAAATGAGGGTGAAGATCAGTTTAGTAATTGAAAGTATCCAATATTAGAAGTTAAATAAGATTTCTAATAAGCGTGAATAAGAACAGTAAGAAAAAGAGTGTGAAGATCAGTTTAGTAATTGAAAGTATCCAATATTAGAAGTTAAATAAGATTTCTAAGAAGAGTGAATAAGAAAATTAAGAAAATGATGGTGAAGATCAGTAATTGAAAGTATCAAATAGTAGAAGTTAAATAAGATTTCTAAGAAGAGTGAATAAGAACAGTAAGAAAAAGAGTGTGAAAATATGTTTAGTAATTGAAAGTATAATAGTAGAAGTTAAATAAGATTTCTAAGAAGAGTGAATAAGAAAAGTAAGAAAATGAGGTTTAAGATCAGTAATTGAAAGTATCAAATAGTAGAAGTTAAATAAGATTTCTAAGAAGAGTGAATAAGAAAATTAAAAAAAAGAGTTTGAAGTTTAGTAATTGAAAGTATAATAGTAGAAGTTAAATAAGATTTCTAAAAAAAGTGAATAAGAAAAGTAAAAAAATGAGGGTGAAGATCAGTTTAGTAATTGAAAGTATCCAATATTAGAAGTTAAATAAGATTTCTAATAAGCGTGAATAAGAACAGTAAGAAAAAGAGTGTGAAGATCAGTTTAGTAATTGAAAGTATCAAATAGTAGAAGTTAAATAAGATTTCTAAGAAGAGTGAATAAGAACAGTAAGAAAATGAGGGTGAAGATCAGTAATTGAAAGTATAATAGTAGAAGTTAAATAAGATTTCTAAGAAGAGTGAATAAGAAAATTAAAAAAAAGAGTTTGAAGTTTAGTAATTGAAAGTATAATAGTAGAAGTTAAATAAGATTTCTAAAAAAAGTGAATAAGAAAAATAATAAAATGAGGGTGAAGATCAGTTTAGTAATTGAAAGTATCCAATATTAGAAGTTAAATAAGATTTCTAATAAGCGTGAATAAGAACAGTAAGAAAAAGAGTGTGAAGATCAGTTTAGTAATTGAAATTATCAAATAGTAGAAGTTAAATAAGATTTCTAAGAAGAGTGAATAAGAACAGTAAGAAAATGAGGGTGAAGATCAGTAATTGAAAGTATCAAATAGTAGAAGTTAAATAAGATTTCTAAGAAGAGTGAATAAGAAAAGTAAAAAAATGAGGGTGAAGATCAGTTTAGTAATTGAAAGTATCCAATATTAGAAGTTAAATAAGATTTCTAATAAGCGTGAATAAGAACAGTAAGAAAAAGAGTGTGAAGATCAGTTTAGTAATTGAAAGTATCCAATATTAGAAGTTAAATAAGATTTCTAAGAAGAGTGAATAAGAAAATTAAGAAAATGATGGTGAAGATCAGTAATTGAAAGTATTAAATAGTAGAAGTTAAATAAGATTTCTAAGAAGAGTGAATAAGAACAGTAAGAAAAAGAGTGTGAAAATATGTTTAGTAATTGAAAGTATAATAGTAGAAGTTAAATAAGATTTCTAAGAAGAGTGAATAAGAAAAGTAAGAAAATGAGGTTTAAGATCAGTAATTGAAAGTATCAAATAGTAGAAGTTAAATAAGATTTCTAAGAAAAGTGAATAAGAAAAGTAAGAAAAATGAGGGTGAAGATCAGTAATTGAAAGTATCAAATAGTAGAAGTTAAATAAGATTAATAAGAAAATTGAATAAGAACAGTAAGAAAAAGAGTGTGAAGATTAGTTTAGTAATTGAAAGTATCAAATAGTAGAAGTTAAATAAGATTTCTAAGAAAAGTGAATAAGAAAATTAAGAAAATGAGGGTGAAGATCAGTAATTGAAAGTATAATAGTAGAAGTTAAATAAGATTTCTAAGAAGAGTGAATAAGAAAAGTAAGAAAAAGAGTGTGAAGATCAGTTTAGTAATTGAAAGTATCCAATATTAGAAGTTAAATAAGATTTCTAAGAAGAGTGAATAAGAAAATTAAGAAAATGATGGTGAAGATCAGTAATTGAAAGTATCAAATAGTAGAAGTTAAATAAGATTTCTAAGAAGAGTGAATAAGAAAATTAAGAAAATGATGGTGAAGATCAGTAATTGAAAGTATCAAATAGTAGAAGTTAAATAAGATTTCTAAGAAGAGTGAATAAGAACAGTAAGAAAAAGAGTGTGAAGATCAGTTTAGTAATTGAAAGTATCCAATATTAGAAGTTAAATAAGATTTCTAAGAAGAGTGAATAAGAAAATTAAGAAAATGATGGTGAAGATCAGTAATTGAAAGTATCAAATAGTAGAAGTTAAATAAGATTTCTAAGAAGAGTGAATAAGAAAAGTAAGAAAATGAGGTTTAAGATCAGTAATTGAAAGTATCAAATAGTAGAAGTTAAATAAGATTTCTAAGAAGAGTGAATAAGAAAAGTAAGAAAATGAGGTTTAAGATCAGTAATTGAAAGTATCAAATAGTAGAAGTTAAATAAGATTTCTGAGAAAAGTGAATAAGAAAAGTAAAAAAATGAGGGTGAAGATCAGTAATTGAAAGTATCAAATAGTAGAAGTTAAATAAGATTAATAAGAAAATTGAATAAGAACAGTAAGAAAAAGAGTGTGAAGATTAGTTTAGTAATTGAAAGTATCAAATAGTAGAAGTTAAATAAGATTTCTAAGAAGAGTGAATAAGAAAATTAAGAAAATGAGGGTGAAGATCAGTAATTGAAAGTATAATAGTAGAAGTTAAATAAGATTTCTAAGAAGAGTGAATAAGAAAAGTAAGAAAATGAGGTTTAAGATCAGTAATTGAAAGTATCAAATAGTAGAAGTTAAATAAGATTTCTAAGAAGAGTGAATAAGAAAAGTAAAAAAATGAGGGTGAAGATCAGTTTAGTAATTGAAAGTATCCAATATTAGAAGTTAAATAAGATTTCTAAGAAGAGTGAATAAGAAAAGTAAGAAAAAGAGTGTGAAGATCAGTAAATGAAAGTATCAAATAGTAGAAGTTAAATAAGATTAATAAGAAAATTGAATAAGAACAGTAAGAAAAAGAGTGTGAAGATTAGTTTAGTAATTGAAAGTATCAAATAGTAGAAGTTAAATAAGATTTCTAAGAAGAGTGAATAAGAACAGTAAGAAAATGAGGGTGAAGATCAGTAATTGAAAGTATAATAGTAGAAGTTTAATAAGATTTCTAAGAAGAGTGAATAAGAACAGTAAGAAAATGAGGTTTAAGATCAGTAATTGAAAGTATCAAATAGTAGAAGTTAAATAAGATTTCTAAGAAGAGTGAATAAGAAAATTAAGAAAATGATGGTGAAGATCAATAATTGAAAGTATCAAATAGTAGAAGTCAAATAAGATTTCTAAGAAAAGTGAATAAGAAAATTAAGAAAATGAGGGTGAAGATCAGTAATTGAAAGTATCAAATATTAGAAGTTAAATAAGATTTCTAAGAAGAGTGAATAAGAACAGTAAGAAAATGAGGGTGAAGATCAGTAATTGAAAGTATCAAATAGTAGAAGTTAAATAAGATTTCTAAGAAGAGTGAATAAGAAAAGTAAGAAAATGAGGGTGAAGATCAGTAATTGAAAGTATCAAATAGTAGAAGTTAAATAAGATTTCTAAGAAGAGTGAATAAGAAAAGTAAGAAAATGAGGGTGAAGATCAGTTTAGTAATTGAAAGTATCCAATATTAGAAGTTAAATAAGATTTCTAAGAAGAGTGAATAAGAAAATTAAGAAAATAATGGTGAAGATCAGTAATTGAAAGTATCAAATAGTAGAAGTTAAATAAGATTTCTAAGAAGAGTGAATAAGAAAAGTAAGAAAATGAGGTTTAAGATCAGTAATTGAAAGTATCAAATAGTAGAAGTTAAATAAGATTTCTAAGAAAAGTGAATAAGAAAAGTAAAAAAATGAGGGTGAAGATCAGTAATTGAAAGTATCAAATAGTAGAAGTTAAATAAGATTTCTAAGAAAAGTGAATAAGAAAAGTAAGAAAAAGAGTGTGAAGATTAGTTTAGTAATTGAAAGTATCAAATAGTAGAAGTTAAATAAGATTTCTAAGAAGAGTGAATAAGAAAATTAAGAAAATGAGGGTGAAGATCAGTAATTGAAAGTATCAAATAGTAGAAGTTAAATAAGATTTCTAAGAAGAGTGAATAAGAAAAGTAAGAAAATGAGGTTTAAGATCAGTAATTGAAAGTATCAAATAGTAGAAGTTAAATAAGATTTCTAAGAAGAGTGAATAAGAAAAGTAAAAAAAGAGTGTGAAGATCAGTTTAGTAATTGAAAGTATCCAATATTAGAAGTTAAATAAGATTTCTAAGAAGAGTGAATAAGAACAGTAAGAAAAAGAGTGTGAAGATCAGTTTAGTAATTGAAAGTATCAAATATTAGAAGTTAAATAAGATTTCTAAGAAGAGTGAATAAGAACAGTAAGAAAAAGAGTGTGAAGATCAGTAATTGAAAGTATCAAATAGTAGAAGTTAAATAAGATTTCTAAGAAGAGTGAATAAGAAAAGTAAGAAAATGAGGTTTAAGATCAGTAATTGAAAGTATCAAATAGTAGAAGTTAAATAAGATTTCTAAGAAAAGTGAATAAGAAAAGTAAGAAAAATGAGGGTGAAGATCAGTAATTGAAAGTATCAAATAGTAGAAGTTAAATAAGATTAATAAGAAAATTGAATAAGAACAGTAAGAAAAAGAGTGTGAAGATTAGTTTAGTAATTGAAAGTATCAAATAGTAGAAGTTAAATAAGATTTCTAAGAAAAGTGAATAAGAAAATTAAGAAAATGAGGGTGAAGATCAGTAATTGAAAGTATAATAGTAGAAGTTAAATAAGATTTCTAAGAAGAGTGAATAAGAAAAGTAAGAAAAAGAGTGTGAAGATCAGTTTAGTAATTGAAAGTATCCAATATTAGAAGTTAAATAAGATTTCTAAGAAGAGTGAATAAGAAAATTAAGAAAATGATGGTGAAGATCAGTAATTGAAAGTATCAAATAGTAGAAGTTAAATAAGATTTCTAAGAAGAGTGAATAAGAAAATTAAGAAAATGATGGTGAAGATCAGTAATTGAAAGTATCAAATAGTAGAAGTTAAATAAGATTTCTAAGAAGAGTGAATAAGAACAGTAAGAAAAAGAGTGTGAAGATCAGTTTAGTAATTGAAAGTATCCAATATTAGAAGTTAAATAAGATTTCTAAGAAGAGTGAATAAGAAAATTAAGAAAATGATGGTGAAGATCAGTAATTGAAAGTATCAAATAGTAGAAGTTAAATAAGATTTCTAAGAAGAGTGAATAAGAAAAGTAAGAAAATGAGGTTTAAGATCAGTAATTGAAAGTATCAAATAGTAGAAGTTAAATAAGATTTCTAAGAAGAGTGAATAAGAAAAGTAAGAAAATGAGGTTTAAGATCAGTAATTGAAAGTATCAAATAGTAGAAGTTAAATAAGATTTCTGAGAAAAGTGAATAAGAAAAGTAAAAAAATGAGGGTGAAGATCAGTAATTGAAAGTATCAAATAGTAGAAGTTAAATAAGATTAATAAGAAAATTGAATAAGAACAGTAAGAAAAAGAGTGTGAAGATTAGTTTAGTAATTGAAAGTATCAAATAGTAGAAGTTAAATAAGATTTCTAAGAAGAGTGAATAAGAAAATTAAGAAAATGAGGGTGAAGATCAGTAATTGAAAGTATAATAGTAGAAGTTAAATAAGATTTCTAAGAAGAGTGAATAAGAAAAGTAAGAAAATGAGGTTTAAGATCAGTAATTGAAAGTATCAAATAGTAGAAGTTAAATAAGATTTCTAAGAAGAGTGAATAAGAAAAGTAAAAAAATGAGGGTGAAGATCAGTTTAGTAATTGAAAGTATCCAATATTAGAAGTTAAATAAGATTTCTAAGAAGAGTGAATAAGAAAAGTAAGAAAAAGAGTGTGAAGATCAGTAAATGAAAGTATCAAATAGTAGAAGTTAAATAAGATTAATAAGAAAATTGAATAAGAACAGTAAGAAAAAGAGTGTGAAGATTAGTTTAGTAATTGAAAGTATCAAATAGTAGAAGTTAAATAAGATTTCTAAGAAGAGTGAATAAGAACAGTAAGAAAATGAGGGTGAAGATCAGTAATTGAAAGTATAATAGTAGAAGTTTAATAAGATTTCTAAGAAGAGTGAATAAGAACAGTAAGAAAATGAGGTTTAAGATCAGTAATTGAAAGTATCAAATAGTAGAAGTTAAATAAGATTTCTAAGAAGAGTGAATAAGAAAATTAAGAAAATGATGGTGAAGATCAATAATTGAAAGTATCAAATAGTAGAAGTCAAATAAGATTTCTAAGAAAAGTGAATAAGAAAATTAAGAAAATGAGGGTGAAGATCAGTAATTGAAAGTATCAAATATTAGAAGTTAAATAAGATTTCTAAGAAGAGTGAATAAGAACAGTAAGAAAATGAGGGTGAAGATCAGTAATTGAAAGTATCAAATAGTAGAAGTTAAATAAGATTTCTAAGAAGAGTGAATAAGAAAAGTAAGAAAATGAGGGTGAAGATCAGTAATTGAAAGTATCAAATAGTAGAAGTTAAATAAGATTTCTAAGAAGAGTGAATAAGAAAAGTAAGAAAATGAGGGTGAAGATCAGTTTAGTAATTGAAAGTATCCAATATTAGAAGTTAAATAAGATTTCTAAGAAGAGTGAATAAGAAAATTAAGAAAATGATGGTGAAGATCAGTAATTGAAAGTATCAAATAGTAGAAGTTAAATAAGATTTCTAAGAAGAGTGAATAAGAACAGTAAGAAAAAGAGTGTGAAAATATGTTTAGTAATTGAAAGTATCAAATAGTAGAAGTTAAATAAGATTTCTAAGAAAAGTGAATAAGAAAAGTAAAAAAATGAGGGTGAAGATCAGTAATTGAAAGTATCAAATAGTAGAAGTTAAATAAGATTTCTAAGAAAAGTGAATAAGAAAAGTAAGAAAAAGAGTGTGAAGATTAGTTTAGTAATTGAAAGTATCAAATAGTAGAAGTTAAATAAGATTTCTAAGAAGAGTGAATAAGAAAATTAAGAAAATGAGGGTGAAGATCAGTAATTGAAAGTATCAAATAGTAGAAGTTAAATAAGATTTCTAAGAAGAGTGAATAAGAAAAGTAAGAAAATGAGGTTTAAGATCAGTAATTGAAAGTATCAAATAGTAGAAGTTAAATAAGATTTCTAAGAAGAGTGAATAAGAAAAGTAAAAAAAGAGTGTGAAGATCAGTTTAGTAATTGAAAGTATCCAATATTAGAAGTTAAATAAGATTTCTAAGAAGAGTGAATAAGAACAGTAAGAAAAAGAGTGTGAAGATCAGTTTAGTAATTGAAAGTATCAAATATTAGAAGTTAAATAAGATTTCTAAGAAGAGTGAATAAGAACAGTAAGAAAAAGAGTGTGAAGATCAGTAATTGAAAGTATCAAATAGTGGAAGTTATGAAAGATTAATAAGAAAATTGAATAAGAACAGTAAGAAAAAGAGTGTGAAGATTAGTTTAGTAATTGAAAGTATCAAATAGTAGAAGTTAAATAAGATTTCTAAGAAGAGTGAATAAGAACAGTAAGAAAATGAGGGTGAAGATCAGTAATTGAAAGTATAATAGTAGAAGTTTAATAAGATTTCTAAGAAGAGTGAATAAGAAAAGTAAAAAAATGAAGGTGAAAATCAGTTTAGTAATTGAAAGTATCCAATATTAGAAGTTAAATAAGATTTCTAATAAGCGTGAATAAGAACAGTAAGAAAAAGAGTGTGAAGATCAGTTTAGTAATTGAAAGTATCCAATATTAGAAGTTAAATAAGATTTCTAATAAGCGTGAATAAGAACAGTAAGAAAAAGAGTGTGAAGATCAGTAATTGAAAGTATCAAATATTAGAAGTTAAATAAGATTTCTAAGAAGAGTGAATAAGAACAGTAAGAAAATGAGGGTGAAGATCAGTAATTGAAAGTATCAAATAGTAGAAGTTAAATAAGATTTCTAAGAAGAGTGAATAAGAAAAGTAAGAAAATGAGGGTGAAGATCAGTTTAGTAATTGAAAGTATCCAATATTAGAAGTTAAATAAGATTTCTAAGAAGAGTGAATAAGAAAATTAAGAAAATGATGGTGAAGATCAGTAATTGAAAGTATCAAATAGTAGAAGTTAAATAAGATTTCTAAGAAGAGTGAATAAGAACAGTAAGAAAAAGAGTGTGAAAATATGTTTAGTAATTGAAAGTATCAAATAGTAGAAGTTAAATAAGATTTCTAAGAAGAGTGAATAAGAAAAGTAAGAAAATGAGGTTTAAGATCAGTAATTGAAAGTATCAAATAGTAGAAGTTAAATAAGATTTCTAAGAAAAGTGAATAAGAAAAGTAAAAAAATGAGGGTGAAGATCAGTAATTGAAAGTATCAAATAGTAGAAGTTAAATAAGATTAATAAGAAAATTGAATAAGAACAGTAAGAAAAAGAGTGTGAAGATTAGTTTAGTAATTGAAAGTATCAAATAGTAGAAGTTAAATAAGATTTCTAAGAAGAGTGAATAAGAAAATTAAGAAAATGAGGGTGAAGATCAGTAATTGAAAGTATCAAATAGTAGAAGTTAAATAAGATTTCTAAGAAGAGTGAATAAGAAAATTAAGAAAATGAGGGTGAAGATCAGTAATTGAAAGTATAATAGTAGAAGTTAAATAAGATTTCTAAGAAGAGTGAATAAGAAAAGTAAGAAAATGAGGTTTAAGATCAGTAATTGAAAGTATCAAATAGTAGAAGTTAAATAAGATTTCTAAGAAGAGTGAATAAGAACAGTAAGAAAAAGAGTGTGAAGATTAGTTTAGTAATTGAAAGTATCAAATAGTAGAAGTTAAATAAGATTAATAAGAAAATTGAATAAGAACAGTAAGAAAAAGAGTGTGAAGATCAGTTTAGTAATTGAAAGTATCAAATAGTAGAAGTTAAATAAGATTTCTAAGAAGAGTGAATAAGAAAATTAAGAAAATGAGGGTGAAGATCAGTAATTGAAAGTATAATAGTAGAAGTTAAATAAGATTTCTAAGAAGAGTGAATAAGAAAAGTAAGAAAATGAGGGTGAAGATCAGTAATTGAAAGTATCAAATAGTAGAAGTTAAATAAGATTAATAAGAAAATTGAATAAGAACAGTAAGAAAAAGAGTGTGAAGATTAGTTTAGTAATTGAAAGTATCAAATAGTAGAAGTTAAATAAGATTAATAAGAAAATTGAATAAGAACAGTAAGAAAAAGAGTGTGAAGATCAGTTTAGTAATTGAAAGTATCAAATAGTAGAAGTTAAATAAGATTTCTAAGAAGAGTGAATAAGAAAATTAAGAAAATGAGGGTGAAGATCAGTAATTGAAAGTATCAAATAGTAGAAGTTAAATAAGATTTCTAAGAAGAGTGAATAAGAAAATTAAGAAAATGAGGGTGAAGATCAGTAATTGAAAGTATAATAGTAGAAGTTAAATAAGATTTCTAAGAAGAGTGAATAAGAAAAGTAAGAAAATGAGGTTTAAGATCAGTAATTGAAAGTATCAAATAGTAGAAGTTAAATAAGATTTCTAAGAAGAGTGAATAAGAACAGTAAGAAAAAGAGTGTGAAGATTAGTTTAGTAATTGAAAGTATCAAATAGTAGAAGTTAAATAAGATTTCTAAGAAGAGTGAATAAGAAAAGTAAGAAAAAGAGTGTGAAGATCAGTAAATGAAAGTATCAAATAGTAGAAGTTAAATAAGATTAATAAGAAAATTGAATAAGAACAGTAAGAAAAAGAGTGTGAAGATTAGTTTAGTAATTGAAAGTATCAAATAGTAGAAGTTAAATAAGATTTCTAAGAAGAGTGAATAAGAACAGTAAGAAAATGAGGGTGAAGATCAGTAATTGAAAGTATAATAGTAGAAGTTAAATAAGATTTCTAAGAAGAGTGAATAAGAAAAGTAAAAAAATGAGGGTGAAGATCAGTTTAGTAATTGAAAGTATCCAATATTAGAAGTTAAATAAGATTTCTAATAAGCGTGAATAAGAACAGTAAGAAAAAGAGTGTGAAGATCAGTAATTGAAAGTATAATAGTAGAAGTTAAATAAGATTTCTAATAAGAGTGAATAAGAAAATAAAGAAAATGAGGGTGAAGATCAGTAATTGAAAGTATCAAATAGTAGAAGTTAAATAAGATTTCTAAGAAGAGTGAATAAGAACAGTAAGAAAAAGAGTGTGAAGATTAGTTTAGTAATTGAAAGTATCAAATAGTAGAAGTTAAATAAGATTTCTAAGAAGAGTGAATAAGAAAATTAAAAAAAAGAGTTTGAAGTTTAGTAATTGAAAGTATAATAGTAGAAGTTAAATAAGATTTCTAAGAAAAGTGAATAAGAAAAGTAAAAAAATGAGGGTGAAGATCAGTTTAGTAATTGAAAGTATCCAATATTAGAAGTTAAATAAGATTTCTAATAAGCGTGAATAAGAACAGTAAGAAAAAGAGTGTGAAGATCAGTTTAGTAATTGAAAGTATCAAATAGTAGAAGTTAAATAAGATTTCTAAGAAGAGTGAATAAGAACAGTAAGAAAAAGAGTGTGAAGATCAGTAATTGAAAGTATCAAATAGTAGAAGTTAAATAAGATTTCTAAGAAGAGTGAATAAGAAAATTAAAAAAAAGAGTGTGAAGATCAGTTTAGTAATTGAAAGTATAATAGTAGAAGTTAAATAAGATTTCTAAAAAAAGTGAATAAGAAAAGTAAGAAAAAGAGTGTGAAGATCAGTTTAGTAATTGAAAGTATCCAATATTAGAAGTTAAATAAGATTTCTAATAAGCGTGAATAAGAACAGTAAGAAAAAGAGTGTGAAGATCAGTTTAGTAATTGAAAGTATCAAATAGTAGAAGTTAAATAAGATTTCTAAGAAGAGTGAATAAGAACAGTAAGAAAATGAGGGTGAAGATCAGTAATTGAAAGTATCAAATAGTAGAAGTTAAATAAGATTTCTAAGAAGAGTGAATAAGAAAAGTAAGAAAATGAGGGTGAAGATCAGTAATTAAAAGTATCAAATAGTAGAAGTTAAATAAGATTTCTAAGAAGAGTGAATAAGAAAATTAAGAAAATGATGGTGAAGATCAGTAATTGAAATTATCAAATAGTAGAAGTTAAATAAGATTTCTAAGAAGAGTGAATAAGAACAGTAAGAAAAAGAGTGTGAAAATATGTTTAGTAATTGAAAGTATAATAGTAGAAGTTAAATAAGATTTCTAAGAAGAGTGAATAAGAAAAGTAAGAAAATGAGGTTTAAGATCAGTAATTGAAAGTATCAAATAGTAGAAGTTAAATAAGATTTCTAAGAAAAGTGAATAAGAAAAGTAAAAAAATGAGGGTGAAGATCAGTAATTGAAAGTATCAAATAGTAGAAGTTAAATAAGATTAATAAGAAAATTGAATAAGAAAATTAAGAAAATGAGGGTGAAGTTTAGTTTAGTAATTGAAAGTATCAAATAGTAGAAGTTAAATAAGATTTCTAAGAAGAGTGAATAAGAAAATTAAGAAAATGAGGGTGAAGATCAGTAATTGAAAGTATCAAATAGTAGAAGTTAAATAAGATTTCTAAGAAGAGTGAATAAGAAAATAAAGAAAATGAGGGTGAAGATCAGTAATTGAAAGTATCAAATAGTAGAAGTTAAATATGATTTCTAAGAAAAGTGAATAAAAAAAGTAAAAAAATGAGGGTGAAGATCAGTAATTGAAAGTATCAAATAGTAGAAGTTAAATAAGATTTCTAAGAAGAGTGAATAAGAAAAGTAAGAAAATGAGGGTGAAGATCAGTTTAGTAATTGAAAGTATAATAGTAGAAGTTAAATAAGATTTCTAAGAAGAGTGAATAAGAAAATTAAGAAAATGATGGTGAAGATCAGTAATTGAAAGTATCAAATAGTAGAAGTTAAATAAGATTTCTAAGAAAAGTGAATAAGAAAAGTAAAAAAATGAGGGTGAAGATCAGTTTAGTAATTGAAAGTATCCAATATTAGAAGTTAAATAAGATTTCTAAGAAGAGTGAATAAGAACAGTAAAAAAAAGAGTGTGAAGATCAGTAATTGAAAGTATCAAATATTAGAAGTTAAATAAGATTTCTAAGAAGAGTGAATAAGAACAGTAAGAAAATGAGGTTTAAGATCAGTAATTGAAAGTATCAAATAGTAGAAGTTAAATAAGATTTCTAAGAAAAGTGAATAAGAAAAGTAAAAAAATGAGGGTGAAGATCAGTAATTGAAAGTATCAAATAGTAGAAGTTAAATAAGATTAATAAGAAAATTGAATAAGAACAGTAAGAAAAAGAGTGTGAAGATTAGTTTAGTAATTGAAAGTATCAAATAGTAGAAGTTAAATAAGATTTCTAAGAAAAGTGAATAAGAGAAGTAAGAAAAAGAGTGTGAAGATCAGTTTAGTAATTGAAAGTATCCAATATTAGAAGTTAAATAGGATTTCTAAGAAAAGTGAATAAGAAAAGTAAAAAAAGAGTGTGAAGATCAGTTTAGTAATTGAAAATATCAAATAGTAGAAGTTAAATAAGATTTCTAAGAAAAGTGATCAATAAAAGTAAAAAAATGAGGGTGAAGATCTTAATTGAAAGTATCAAATAGTAGAAGTTAAATAAGATTTCTAAAAAAAGTGAATAAGAAAAGTAAAAAAAGAGTGTAAAAATCAGTTTATTAATTGAAAATATCAAATAGTAGAAGTTAAATAAGATTTCTAAGAAGAGTGAATAAGAACAGTAAGAAAAAGAGTGTGAAGATCAGTTTAGTAATTGAAAGTATCAAATAGTAGAAGTTAAATAAGATTTCTAAGAAGAGTGAATAAGAAAATTAAGAAAATGATGGCGAAGATCAGTAATTGAAAGTATCAAATAGTAGAAGTTAAATAAGATTTCTAAGAAGAGTGAATAAGAAAAGTAAGAAAAAGAGTGTGGAGATCAGTAATAGAATTTATTAAACACACAAGAAGTTAAATAAGATTTCTAAGAAGAGTGAATAAGAAAATTAAGAAAATGATGGCGAAGATCAGTAATTGAAAGTATCAAATAGTAGAAGTTAAATAAGATTTCTAAGAAGAGTGAATAAGAAAAGTAAGAAAAAGAGTGTGGAGATCAGTAATAGAATTTATTAAACACACAAGAAGTTAAATAAGATTTCTAAGAAAAGTGAATAAGAAAAGTAAGAAAAAGAGTGTGAAGATCAGTTTAGTAATTGAAAGTATAATAGTAGAAGTTAAATAAGATTTCTAAGAAAAGTGAATAAGAGAAGTAAGAAAAAGAGTGTGAAAATCAGTTTAGTAATTGAAAGTATAATAGTAGAAGTTAAATAAGATTTCTAAGAAAAGTGAATAAGAAAAGTAAGAAAAAGAGTGTGAAGATCAGTTTAGTAATTGAAAGTATAGTAGTAGAAGTTAAATAAGATTTCTAAGAAAAGTGAATAAGAGAAGTAAGAAAAAGAGTGTGAAAATCAGTTTAGTAATTGAAAGTATAATAGTAGAAGTTAAATAAGATTTCTAAGAAGAGTGAATAAGAAAATTAAGAAAATGAGGGTGAAGATCAGTAATTGAAAGTATCAAATAGTAGAAGTTAAATAAGATTTCTAAGAAGAGTGAATAAGAACAGTAAGAAAAAGAGTGTGAAGATCAGTTTAGGAATTGAAAGTATAATAGTAGAAGTTAAATAAGATTTCTAAGAAGAGTGTATAAGAAAATTAAGAAAATGATGGTGAAGATCAGTAATTGAAAGTATCAAATAGTAGAAGTTAAATAAGATTTCTAAGAAGAGTGAATAAGAAAATTAAGAAAATGAGTGTGAAGATCAGTTTAGTAATTGAAAGTATCAAATAGTAGAAGTTAATTAAGATTTCTAAGAAGAGTGAATAAGAAAATTAAGAAAAAGAGTGTGAAGATCAGTAATTGAAAGTATCAAATAGTAGAAGTTAAATAAGATTAATAAGAAAATTGAATAAGAACAGTAAGAAAAAGAGTGTGAAGATCAGTTTAGTAATTGAAAGTATCAAATAGTAGAAGTTAAATAAGATTTCTAAGAAGAGTGAATAAGAACAGTAAGAAAAAGAGTGTGAAGATCAGTTTAGGAATTGAAAGTATCAAATAGTAGAAGTTAAATAAGGTTTCTAAGAAGAGTGTATAAGAAAATTAAGAAAATGATGGTGAAGATCAGTAATTGAAAGTATCAAATAGTAGAAGTTAAATAAGATTTCTAAGAAGAGTGAATAAGAAAAGTAAGAAAAAGAGTGTGAAGATCAGTAATTGAAAGTATCAAATAGTAGAAGTTAAATAAGATTTCTAAGAAAAGTGAATAAGAAAAGTAAGAAAAAGAGTGTGAAGATCAAGAATTAAAAAATACTAGAAGTTAAATAAGATTTCTAAGAAAAGTGAATAAGAAAAGTAAGAAAAAGAGTGTGAAGATCAGTAATTGAAAGTATCAAATAGTAGAAGTTAAATAAGATTTCTAAGAAAAGTGAATAAGAAAATTAAGAAAAAGAGTGTGAAGATCAAGAATTAAAAAATACTAGAAGTTAAATAAGAGTTCTAAGAAAAGTGAATAAGAAAAGTAAGAAAATGAGAGTGAAGATCAGTAATTGAAATTATTAAATAGTAGAAGTTAAATAAGATTTCTAAGAAAAGTGAATAAGAAAAATAATAAAAAGAGTGTGAAGATCAAGAATTAAAAAATACTAGAAGTTAAATAAGAGTTCTAAGAAAAGTGAATAAGAAAAGTAAGAAAAAGAGTTTGAAGTTTAGTAATTGAAAGTATCAAATAGTAGAAGTTAAATAAGATTTCTAAGAAAAGTGAATAAGAAAATTAAGAAAAAGAGTTTGAAGTTTAGTAATTGAAAGTATCAAATACTAGGTAACATAAGATTTCTAAGAAAAGTGAATAAGAAAATTAAGAAAAAGAGTGTGAAGATCAGTAATTGAAAGTATCAAATAGTAGAAGTTAAATAAGATTTCTAAGAAAAGTGAATAAGAAAAATAATAAAAAGAGTGTGAAGATCAAGAATTAAAAAATAGTAGAAGTTAAATAAGAGTTCTAAGAAAAATGAATAAGAAAAGTAAGAAAATGAGGGTGAAGATCAGTAATTGAAAGTATCAAATAGTAGAAGTTAAATAAGATTTCTAAGAAAAGTGAATAAGAAAAATAATAAAAAGAGTGTGAAGATCAAGAATTAAAAAATAGTAGAAGTTAAATAAGAGTTCTAAGAAAAGTGAATAAGAAAATTAAGAAAAAGAATTTGAAGTTTAGTAATTGAAAGTATCAAATAGTAGAAGTTAAATAAGATTTCTAAGAAAAGTGAATAAGAAAAGTAAGAAAATGAGGGTGAAGATCAGTAATTGAAAGTATCAAATAGTAGAAGTTTAATAAGAGTTCTAAGAAAAGTGAATAAGAGAAGTAAGAAAATGAGAGTGAAGATCAGTAATTGAAATTATTAAATAGTAGAAGTTAATTAAGATTTCTAAGAAAAGTGAATAAGAAAAATAATAAAAAGAGTGTGAAGATCAAGAATTAAAAAATACTAGAAGTTAAATAAGAGTACTAAGAAAAGTGAATAAGAAAAGTAAGAAAAAGAGTTTGAAGTTTAGTAATTGAAAGTATCAAATAGTAGAAGTTAAATAAGATTTCTAAGAAAAGTGAATAAGAAAAATAATAAAAAGAGTGTGAAGATCAAGAATTAAAAAATAGTAGAAGTTAAATAAGAGTTCTAAGAAAAGTGAATAAGAAAATTAAGAAAAAGAATTTGAAGTTTAGTAATTGAAAGTATCAAATAGTAGAAGTTAAATAAGATTTCTAAGAAAAGTGAATAAGAAAAATAATAAAAAGAGTGTGAAGATCAAGAATTAAAAAATAGTAGAAGTTAAATAAGAGTTCTAAGAAAAGTGAATAAGAAAAGTAATAAATCGAGGTTTAAGATCAGTTTAGTATTTGAAAGTATCAAATACTAGGTAACATAAGATTTCTAAGAAAAGTGAATAAGAAAAATAATAAAAAGAGTGTGAAGATCAAGAATTAAAAAATAGTAGAAGTTAAATAAGAGTTCTAAGAAAAGTGAATAAGAAAAGTAAGAAAATGAGGGTGAAGATCAGTAATTAAAAGTATCAAATAGTAGAAGTTAAATAAGATTTCTAAGAAAAGTGAATAAGAAAAGTAAGAAAATGAGAGTGAAGATCAGTAATTGAAATTATTAAATAGTAGAAGTTAAATAAGATTTCTAAGAAAAGTGAATAAGAAAAGTAAGAAAAAGAGTGTGAAGATCAAGAATTAAAAAATACTAGAAGTTAAATAAGATTTCTAAGAAAAGTGAATAAGAAAAGTAAGAAAAAGAGTGTGAAGATCAGTAATTGAAAGTATCAAATAGTAGAAGTTAAATAAGATTTCTAAGAAAAGTGAATAAGAAAAATAATAAAAAGAGTGTGAAGATCAAGAATTAAAAAATACTAGAAGTTAAATAAGAGTTCTAAGAAAAGTGAATAAGAAAAGTAAGAAAAAGAGTGTGAAGATCAGTAATTGAAAGTATCAAATAGTAGAAGTTAAATAAGATTTCTAAGAAGAGTGTATAAGAAAATTAAGAAAATGATGGTGAAGATCAGTAATTGAAAGTATCAAATAGTAGAAGTTAAATAAGATTTCTAAGAAGAGTGAATAAGAAAATTAATAAAAAGAGTGTGAAGATCAGTTTAGTAATTGAAAGTATCAAATAGTAGAAGTTAAATAAGATTTCTAAGAAAAGTGAATAAGAAAAATAATAAAAAGAGTGTGAAGATCAAGAATTAAAAAATAGTAGAAGTTAAATAAGAGTTCTAAGAAAAGTGAATAAGAAAAGTAAGAAAATGAGGGTGAAGATCAGTAATTAAAAGTATCAAATAGTAGAAGTTAAATAAGATTTCTAAGAAAAGTGAATAAGAAAAGTAAGAAAAAGAGTGTGAAGATCAGTTTAGTAATTTAAAGTATCAAATAGTAGAAGTTAAATAAGATTTCTAAGAAAAGTGAATAAGAAAAGTAAGAAAAAGAGTGTGAAGATCAAGAATTAAAAAATACTAGAAGTTAAATAAGAGTTCTAAGAAAAGTGAATAAGAAAAGTAAGAAAAAGAGTGTGAAGATCAGTAATTGAAAGTATCAAATAGTAGAAGTTTAATAAGATTTCTAAGAAAAGTGAATAAGAACAGTAAGAAAAAGAGTGTGAAGATCAAGAATTAAAAAATACTAGAAGTTAAATAAGAGTTCTAAGAAAAGTGAATAAGAAAAGTATGAAAAAGAGTGTGAAGATCAGTTTAGTAATTGAAAGTATCAAATAGTAGAAGTTAAATAAGATTTCTAAGAAAAGTGAATAAGAAAATTAAGAAAAAGAGTTTGAAGTTTATAAATGAAAGTTTTAAATACTAGGTAACATAAGATTTCTAAGAAAAGTGAATAAGAAAATTAAGAAAAAGAGTGTGAAGATCAGTAATTGAAAGTATCAAATAGTAGAAGTTAAATAAGATTTCTAAGAAAAGTGAATAAGAAAAATAATAAAAAGAGTGTGAAGATCAAGAATTAAAAAATACTAGAAGTTAAATAAGAGTTCTAAGAAAAGTGAATAAGAAAAGTATGAAAAAGAGTGTGAAGATCAGTTTAGTAATTGAAAGTATCAAATAGTAGAAGTTAAATAAGATTTCTAAGAAAAGTGAATAAGAAAATTAAGAAAAAGAGTTTGAAGTTTATAAATGAAAGTTTTAAATACTAGGTAACATAAGATTTCTAAGAAAAGTGAATAAGAAAATTAATAAAAAGAGTGTGAAGATCAGTTTAGTAATTTAAAGTATCAAATAGTAGAAGTTAAATAAGATTTCTAAGAAAAGTGAATAAGAAAAATAATAAAAAGAGTGTGAAGATCAAGAATTAAAAAATAGTAGAATTTAAATAAGAGTTCTAAGAAAAGTGAATAAGAAAAGTAAGAAAATGAGGGTGAAGTTTAGTAATTGAAAGTATCAAATAGTAGAAGTTAAATAAGAGTTCTAAGAAAAGTGAATAAGAAAATTAAGAAAAAGAGTTTGAAGTTTAGTAATTGAAAGTATCAAATACTAGGTAACATAAGATTTCTAAGAAAAGTGAATAAGAAAAGTAAGAAAATGAGGGTGAAGATCAGTAATTGAAAGTATCAAATAGTAGAAGTTTAATAAGATTTCTAAGAAAAGTGAATAAGAGAAGTAAGAAAATGAGAGTGAAGATCAGTAATTGAAATTATTAAATAGTAGAAGTTAATTAAGATTTCTAAGAAAAGTGAATAAGAAAAATAATAAAAAGAGTGTGAAGATCAAGAATTAAAAAATAGTAGAAGTTAAATAAGAGTACTAAGAAAAGTGAATAAGAAAAGTAAGAAAAAGAGTTTGAAGTTTAGTAATTGAAAGTATCAAATACTAGGTAACATAAGATTTCTAAGAAAAGTGAATAAGAAAAATAATAAAAAGAGTGTGAAGATCAAGAATTAAAAAATAGTAGAAGTTAAATAAGAGTTCTAAGAAAAGTGAATAAGAAAATTAAGAAAAAGAATTTGAAGTTTAGTAATTGAAAGTATCAAATAGTAGAAGTTAAATAAGATTTCTAAGAAAAGTGAATAAGAAAAATAATAAAAAGAGTGTGAAGATCAAGAATTAAAAAATAGTAGAAGTTAAATAAGAGTTCTAAGAAAAGTGAATAAGAAAAGTAATAAATCGAGGTTTAAGATCAGTTTAGTATTTGAAAGTATCAAATACTAGGTAACATAAGATTTCTAAGAAAAGTGAATAAGAAAAGTAAGAAAAAGAGTGTGAAGATCAGTTTAGTAATTTAAAGTATCAAATAGTAGAAGTTAAATAAGATTTCTAAGAAAAGTGAATAAGAAAAGTAAGAAAAAGAGTGTGAAGATCAAGAATTAAAAAATACTAGAAGTTAAATAAGATTTCTAAGAAAAGTGAATAAGAAAATTTAGAAAAAGAGTGTGAAGATCAGTAATTGAAAGTATCAAATAGTAGAAGTTAAATAAGATTTCTAAGAAAAGTGAATAAGAAAAATAATAAAAAGAGTGTGAAGATCAAGAATTAAAAAATACTAGAAGTTAAATAAGAGTTCTAAGAAAAGTGAATAAGAAAAATAATAAAAAGAGTGTGAAGATCAAGAATTAAAAAATAGTAGAAGTTAAATAAGAGTTCTAAGAAAAGTGAATAAGAAAATTAAGAAAAAGAGTTTGAAGTTTAGTATTTGAAAGTATCAAATAGTAGAAGTTAAATAAGATTTCTAAGAAAAGTGAATAAGAAAAATAATAAAAAGAGTGTGAAGATCAAGAATTAAAAAATAGTAGAAGTTAAATAAGATTTCTAAGAAAAGTGAATAAGAAAATTAAGAAAAAGAGTTTGAAGTTTAGTAATTGAAAGTTTTAAATACTAGGTAACATAAGATTTCTAAGAAAAGTGAATAAGAAAATTAATAAAAAGAGTGTGAAGATCAGTTTAGTAATTGAAAGTATCAAATAGTAGAAGTTAAATAAGATTTCTAAGAAAAGTGAATAAGAAAAATAATAAAAAGAGTGTGAAGATCAAGAATTAAAAAATAGTAGAAGTTAAATAAGAGTTCTAAGAAAAGTGAATAAGAAAATTAAGAAAAAGAGTTTGAAGTTTATAAATGAAATTTTTAAATACTAGGTAACATAAGATTTCTAAGAAAAGTGAATAAGAAAAGTAAGAAAATGAGTGTGAAGATCAGTTTAGTAATTTAAAGTATCAAATAGTAGAAGTTAAATAAGATTTCTAAGAAAAGTGAATAATAAAAGTAAGAAAAAGAGTGTGAAGATCAAGAATTAAAAAATACTAGAAGTTAAATAAGATTTCTAAGAAAAGTGAATAAGAAAAGTAAAAAAAGAGTGTGAAGATCAGTTTAGTAATTGAAAATATCAAATAGTAGAAGTTAAATAAGATTTCTAAGAAAAGTGAATAAGAAAAATAATAAAAAGAGTGTGAAGATCAAGAATTAAAAAATACTAGAAGTTAAATAAGAGTTCTAAGAAAAGTGAATAAGAAAAGTAAGAAAAAGAGTGTGAAGATCAGTTTAGTAATTGAAAGTATCAAATAGTAGAAGTTAAATAAGATTTCTAAGAAAAGTGAATAAGAAAATTAAGAAAAAGAGTTTGAAGTTTATAAATGAAATTATTAAATAGTAGAAGTTAATTAAGATTTCTAAGAAAAGTGAATAAGAAAAGTAAGAAAATGAGTGTGAAGATCAGTTTAGTAATTTAAAGTATCAAATAGTAGAAGTTAAATAAGATTTCTAAGAAAAGTGAATAAGAAAAATAATAAAAAGAGTGTGAAGATCAAGAATTAAAAAATAGTAGAATTTAAATAAGAGTTCTAAGAAAAGTGAATAAGAAAATTAAGAAAAAGAGATTGAAGTTTAGTAATTGAAAGTATCAAATACTAGGTAACATAAGATTTCTAAGAAAAGTGAATAAGAAAAATAATAAAAAGAGTGTGAAGATCAAGAATTAAAAAATAGTAGAAGTTAAATAAGAGTTCTAAGAAAAGTGAATAAGAAAATTAAGAAAAAGAGTGTGAAGATCAGTAATTGAAAGTATCAAATAGTAGAAGTTAAATAAGATTTCTAAGAAAAGTGAATAAGAAAAATAATAAAAAGAGTGTGAAGATCAAGAATTAAAAAATAGTAGAAGTTAAATAAGAGTTCTAAGAAAAAAGAATAAGAAAAGTAAGAAAATGAGGGTGAAGATCAGTAATTGAAAGTATCAAATAGTAGAAGTTTAATAAGATTTCTAAGAAAAGTGAATAAGAGAAGTAAGAAAATGAGAGTGAAGATCAGTAATTGAAATTATTAAATAGTAGAAGTTAATTAAGATTTCTAAGAAAAGTGAATAAGAAAAATAATAAAAAGAGTGTGAAGATCAAGAATTAAAAAATACTAGAAGTTAAATAAGAGTACTAAGAAAAGTGAATAAGAAAAGTAAGAAAAAGAGTTTGAAGTTTAGTAATTGAAAGTATCAAATAGTAGAAGTTAAATAAGATTTCTAAGAAAAGTGAATAAGAAAATTAATAAAAAGAGTGTGAAGATCAAGAATTAAAAAATAGTTGAAGTTAAATAAGAGTTCTAAGAAAAGTGAATAAGAAAATTAAGAAAAAGAGTTTGAAGTTTAGTAATTGAAAGTTTTAAATACTAGGTAACATAAGATTTCTAAGAAAAGTGAATAAGAAAATTAATAAAAAGAGTGTGAAGATCAGTTTAGTAATTGAAAGTATCAAATAGTAGAAGTTAAATAAGATTTCTAAGAAAAGTGAATAAGAAAAATAATAAAAAGAGTGTGAAGATCAAGAATTAAAAAATAGTAGAAGTTAAATAAGAGTTCTAAGAAAAGTGAATAAGAAAAGTAAGAAAATGAGGGTGAAGATCAGTTTAGTAATTGAAAGTATCAAATAGTAGAAGTTAAATAAGATTTCTAAGAAAAGTGAATAAGAAAATTAAGAAAAAGAGTTTGAAGTTTATAAATGAAATTTTTAAATACTAGGTAACATAAGATTTCTAAGAAAAGTGAATAAGAAAAGTAAGAAAATGAGTGTGAAGATCAGTTTAGTAATTTAAAGTATCAAATAGTAGAAGTTAAATAAGATTTCTAAGAAAAGTGAATAAGAAAAATAATAAAAAGAGTGTGAAGATCAAGAATTAAAAAATAGTAGAATTTAAATAAGAGTTCTAAGAAAAGTGAATAAGAAAAGTAAGAAAATGAGGGTGAAGTTTAGTAATTGAAAGTATCAAATACTAGGTAACATAAGATTTCTAAGAAAAGTGAATAAGAAAATTAAGAAAAAAGTTTGAAGTTTAGTAATTGAAAGTATCAAATAGTAGAAGTTAAATAAGATTTCTAAGAAAAGTGAATAAGAAAATTAAGAAAAAGAGATTGAAGTTTAGTAATTGAAAGTATCAAATACTAGGTAACATAAGATTTCTAAGAAAAGTGAATAAGAAAAATAATAAAAAGAGTGTGAAGATCAAGAATTAAAAAATAGTAGAAGTTAAATAAGATTTCTAAGAAAAGTGAATAAGAAAATTAAGAAAAAGAGTGTGAAGATCAGTAATTGAAAGTATCAAATAGTAGAAGTTAAATAAGATTTCTAAGAAAAGTGAATTAGAAAAATAATAAAAAGAGTGTGAAGATCAAGAATTAAAAAATAGTAGAAGTTAAATAAGAGTTCTAAGAAAAATGAATAAGAAAAGTAAGAAAATGAGGGTGAAGATCAGTAATTGAAAGTATCAAATAGTAGAAGTTTAATAAGATTTCTAAGAAAAGTGAATAAGAGAAGTAAGAAAATGAGAGTGAAGATCAGTAATTGAAATTATTAAATAGTAGAAGTTAATTAAGATTTCTAAGAAAAGTGAATAAGAAAAATAATAAAAAGAGTGTGAAGATCAAGAATTAAAAAATACTAGAAGTTAAATAAGAGTACTAAGAAAAGTGAATAAGAAAAGTAAGAAAAAGAGTTTGAAGTTTAGTAATTGAAAGTATCAAATAGTAGAAGTTAAATAAGATTTCTAAGAAAAGTGAATAAGAAAAATAATAAAAAGAGTGTGAAGATCAAGAATTAAAAAATAGTAGAAGTTAAATAAGAGTTCTAAGAAAAGTGAATAAGAAAATCAAGAAAAAGAGTTTGAAGTTTAGTAATTGAAAGTATCAAATAGTAGAAGTTAAATAAGATTTCTAAGAAAAGTGAATAAGAAAATTAAGAAAAAGAGTGTGAAGATCAAGAATTAAAAAATAGTTGAAGTTAAATAAGAGTTCTAAGAAAAGTGAATAAGAAAAGTAATAAATCGAGGTTTAAGATCAGTTTAGTATTTGAAAGTATCAAATACTAGGTAACATAAGATTTCTAAGAAAAGTGAATAAGAAAAGTAAGAAAAAGAGTGTGAAGATCAGTTTAGTAATTGAAAGTATCAAATAGTAGAAGTTAAATAAGATTTCTAAGAAAAGTGAATAAGAAAAATAATAAAAAGAGTGTGAAGATCAAGAATTAAAAAATACTAGAAGTTAAATAAGATTTCTAAGAAAAGTGAATAAGAAAATTTAGAAAAAGAGTGTGAAGATCAGTAATTGAAAGTATCAAATAGTAGAAGTTAAATAAGATTTCTAAGAAAAGTGAATAAGAAAAATAATAAAAAGAGTGTGAAGATCAAGAATTAAAAAATACTAGAAGTTAAATAAGATTTCTAAGAAAAGTGAATAAGAAAATTTAGAAAAAGAGTGTGAAGATCAGTAATTGAAAGTATCAAATAGTAGAAGTTAAATAAGATTTCTAAGAAAAGTGAATAAGAAAAATAATAAAAAGAGTGTGAAGATCAAGAATTAAAAAATACTAGAAGTTAAATAAGAGTTCTAAGAAAAGTGAATAAGAAAAATAATAAAAAGAGTGTGAAGATCAAGAATTAAAAAATAGTAGAAGTTAAATAAGAGTTCTAAGAAAAGTGAATAAGAAAATTAAGAAAAAGAGTTTGAAGTTTAGTAATTGAAAGTATCAAATAGTAGAAGTTAAATAAGATTTCTAAGAAAAGTGAATAAGAAAAATAATAAAAAGAGTGTGAAGATCAAGAATTAAAAAATAGTAGAAGTTAAATAAGAGTTCTAAGAAAAGTGAATAAGAAAATCAAGAAAAAGAGTTTGAAGTTTAGTAATTGAAAGTATCAAATAGTAGAAGTTAAATAAGATTTCTAAGAAAAGTGAATAAGAAAATTAAGAAAAAGAGTGTGAAGATCAAGAATTAAAAAATACTAGAAGTTAAATAAGAGTTCTAAGAAAAGTGAATAAGAAAAGTAATAAATCGAGGTTTAAGATCAGTTTAGTATTTGAAAGTATCAAATACTAGGTAACATAAGATTTCTAAGAAAAGTGAATAAGAAAAGTAAGAAAAAGAGTGTGAAGATCAGTTTAGTAATTGAAAGTATCAAATAGTAGAAGTTAAATAAGATTTCTAAGAAAAGTGAATAAGAAAAATAATAAAAAGAGTGTGAAGATCAAGAATTAAAAAATACTAGAAGTTAAATAAGATTTCTAAGAAAAGTGAATAAGAAAATTTAGAAAAAGAGTGTGAAGATCAGTAATTGAAAGTATCAAATAGTAGAAGTTAAATAAGATTTCTAAGAAAAGTGAATAAGAAAAATAATAAAAAGAGTGTGAAGATCAAGAATTAAAAAATACTAGAAGTTAAATAAGAGTTCTAAGAAAAGTGAATAAGAAAAGTAAGAAAAAGAGTGTGAAGTTTAGTAATTGAAAGTATCAAATAGTAGAAGTTAAATAAGATTTCTAAGAAAAGTGAATAAGAAAATTAAGAAAAAGAGTTTGAAGTTTAGTAATTGAAAGTTTTAAATACTAGGTAACATAAGATTTCTAAGAAAAGTGAATAAGAAAATTAATAAAAAGAGTGTGAAGATCAGTTTAGTAATTGAAAGTATCAAATAGTAGAAGTTAAATAAGAGTTCTAAGAAAAGTGAATAAGAAAAATAATAAAAAGATTGTGAAGATCAAGAATTAAAAAATAGTAGAAGTTAAATAAGATTTCTAAGAAAAGTGAATAAGAAAAGTAAGAAAAAGAGTGTGAAGATCAGTAATTGAAAGTATCAAATAGTAGAAGTTAAATAAGATTTCTAAGAAAAGTGAATAAGAAAAATAATAAAAAGAGTGTGAAGATCAAGAATTAAAAAATACTAGAAGTTAAATAAGAGTTCTAAGAAAAGTGAATAAGAAAAATAATAAAAAGAGTGTGAAGATCAAGAATTAAAAAATAGTAGAAGTTAAATAAGAGTTCTAAGAAAAGTGAATAAGAAAATTAAGAAAAAGAGTTTGAAGTTTAGTAATTGAAAGTATCAAATAGTAGAAGTTAAATAAGATTTCTAAGAAAAGTGAATAAGAAAAATAATAAAAAGAGTGTGAAGATCAAGAATTAAAAAATAGTAGAAGTTAAATAAGAGTTCTAAGAAAAGTGAATAAGAAAATTAAGAAAAAGAGTTTGAAGTTTAGTAATTGAAAGTATCAAATAGTAGAAGTTAAATAAGATTTCTAAGAAAAGTGAATAAGAAAATTAAGAAAAAGAGTGTGAAGATCAAGAATTAAAAAATACTAGAAGTTAAATAAGAGTTCTAAGAAAAGTGAATAAGAAAAGTAATAAATCGAGGTTTAAGATCAGTTTAGTATTTGAAAGTATCAAATACTAGGTAACATAAGATTTCTAAGAAAAGTGAATAAGAAAAGTAAGAAAATGAGTGTGAAGATCAGTTTAGTAATTGAAAGTATCAAATAGTAGAAGTTAAATAAGATTTCTAAGAAAAGTGAATAAGAAAAATAATAAAAAGAGTGTGAAGATCAAGAATTAAAAAATACTAGAAGTTAAATAAGATTTCTAAGAAAAGTGAATAAGAAAATTTAGAAAAAGAGTGTGAAGATCAAGAATTAAAAAATACTAGAAGTTAAATAAGAGTTCTAAGAAAAGTGAATAAGAAAAGTAATAAATCGAGGTTTAAGATCAGTTTAGTATTTGAAAGTATCAAATACTAGGTAACATAAGATTTCTAAGAAAAGTGAATAAGAAAAGTAAGAAAAAGAGTGTGAAGATCAGTTTAGTAATTGAAAGTATCAAATAGTAGAAGTTAAATAAGATTTCTAAGAAAAGTGAATAAGAAAAATAATAAAAAGAGTGTGAAGATCAAGAATTAAAAAATACTAGAAGTTAAATAAGATTTCTAAGAAAAGTGAATAAGAAAATTTAGAAAAAGAGTGTGAAGATCAGTAATTGAAAGTATCAAATAGTAGAAGTTAAATAAGATTTCTAAGAAAAGTGAATAAGAAAAATAATAAAAAGAGTGTGAAGATCAAGAATTAAAAAATACTAGAAGTTAAATAAGAGTTCTAAGAAAAGTGAATAAGAAAAGTAAGAAAAAGAGTGTGAAGATCAGTTTAGTAATTGAAAGTATCAAATAGTAGAAGTTAAATAAGATTTCTAAGAAAAGTGAATAAGAAAAATAATAAAAAGAGTGTGAAGATCAAGAATTAAAAAATACTAGAAGTTAAATAAGATTTCTAAGAAAAGTGAATAAGAAAATTTAGAAAAAGAGTGTGAAGATCAGTAATTGAAAGTATCAAATAGTAGAAGTTAAATAAGATTTCTAAGAAAAGTGAATAAGAAAAATAATAAAAAGAGTGTGAAGATCAAGAATTAAAAAATACTAGAAGTTAAATAAGAGTTCTAAGAAAAGTGAATAAGAAAAGTAAGAAAAAGAGTGTGAAGTTTAGTAATTGAAAGTATCAAATAGTAGAAGTTAAATAAGATTTCTAAGAAAAGTGAATAAGAAAATTAAGAAAAAGAGTTTGAAGTTTAGTAATTGAAAGTTTTAAATACTAGGTAACATAAGATTTCTAAGAAAAGTGAATAAGAAAATTAATAAAAAGAGTGTGAAGATCAGTTTAGTAATTGAAAGTATCAAATAGTAGAAGTTAAATAAGATTTCTAAGAAAAGTGAATAAGAAAAATAATAAAAAGAGTGTGAAGATCAAGAATTAAAAAATAGTAGAAGTTAAATAAGAGTTCTAAGAAAAGTGAATAAGAAAAATAATAAAAAGAGTGTGAAGATCAAGAATTAAAAAATAGTAGAAGTTAAATAAGATTTCTAAGAAAAGTGAATAAGAAAAGTAAGAAAAAGAGTATAGATCAGTAATTGAAAGTATCAAATAGTAGAAGTTAAATAAGATTTCTAAGAAAAGTGAATAAGAAAAATAATAAAAAGAGTGTGAAGATCAAGAATTAAAAAATACTAGAAGTTAAATAAGAGTTCTAAGAAAAGTGAATAAGAAAAATAATAAAAAGAGTGTGAAGATCAAGAATTAAAAAATAGTAGAAGTTAAATAAGAGTTCTAAGAAAAGTGAATAAGAAAATTAAGAAAAAGAGTTTGAAGTTTAGTAATTGAAAGTATCAAATAGTAGAAGTTAAATAAGATTTCTAAGAAAAGTGAATAAGAAAAATAATAAAAAGAGTGTGAAGATCAAGAATTAAAAAATAGTAGAAGTTAAATAAGAGTTCTAAGAAAAGTGAATAAGAAAATCAAGAAAAAGAGTTTGAAGTTTAGTAATTGAAAGTATCAAATAGTAGAAGTTAAATAAGATTTCTAAGAAAAGTGAATAAGAAAATTAAGAAAAAGAGTGTGAAGATCAAGAATTAAAAAATACTAGAAGTTAAATAAGAGTTCTAAGAAAAGTGAATAAGAAAAGTAATAAATCGAGGTTTAAGATCAGTTTAGTATTTGAAAGTATCAAATACTAGGTAACATAAGATTTCTAAGAAAAGTGAATAAGAAAAGTAAGAAAAAGAGTGTGAAGATCAGTTTAGTAATTGAAAGTATCAAATAGTAGAAGTTAAATAAGATTTCTAAGAAAAGTGAATAAGAAAAATAATAAAAAGAGTGTGAAGATCAAGAATTAAAAAATACTAGAAGTTAAATAAGATTTCTAAGAAAAGTGAATAAGAAAATTTAGAAAAAGAGTGTGAAGATCAGTAATTGAAAGTATCAAATAGTAGAAGTTAAATAAGATTTCTAAGAAAAGTGAATAAGAAAAATAATAAAAAGAGTGTGAAGATCAAGAATTAAAAAATACTAGAAGTTAAATAAGAGTTCTAAGAAAAGTGAATAAGAAAAGTAAGAAAAAGAGTGTGAAGTTTAGTAATTGAAAGTATCAAATAGTAGAAGTTAAATAAGATTTCTAAGAAAAGTGAATAAGAAAATTAAGAAAAAGAGTTTGAAGTTTAGTAATTGAAAGTTTTAAATACTAGGTAACATAAGAGTTCTAAGAAAAGTGAATAAGAAAATTAAGAAAAAGAGTTTGAAGTTTAGTAATTGAAAGTATCAAATAGTAGAAGTTAAATAAGATTTCTAAGAAAAGTGAATAAGAAAAATAATAAAAAGAGTGTGAAGATCAAGAATTAAAAAATAGTAGAAGTTAAATAAGATTTCTAAGAAAAGTGAATAATAAAAGTAAGAAAAAGAGATTGAAGTTTAGTAATTGAAAGTATCAAATACTAGGTAACATAAGATTTCTAAGAAAAGTGAATAAGAAAATTAAGAAAAAGAGTGTGAAGATCAGTAATTGAAAGTATCAAATAGTAGAAGTTAAATAAGATTTCTAAGAAAAGTGAATAAGAAAAATAATAAAAAGAGTGTGAAGATCAAGAATTAAAAAATAGTAGAAGTTAAATAAGAGTTCTAAGAAAAATGAATAAGAAAAGTAAGAAAATGAGGGTGAAGATCAGTAATTGAAAGTATAATATTAGAAGTTAAATAAGATTTCTAAGAAAAGTGAATAAGAGAAGTAAGAAAATGAGAGTGAAGATCTGTAATTGAAAGTATTAAATAGTAGAAGTTAATTAAGATTTCTAAGAAAAGTGAATAAGAAAAATAATAAAAAGAGTGTGAAGATCAAGAATTAAAAAATAGTAGAAGTTAAATAAGAGTTCTAAGAAAAGTGAATAAGAAAAGTAAGAAAATGAGGGTGAAGATCAGTAATTAAAAGTATCAAATAGTAGAAGTTAAATAAGTTTTCTTTGAAAAGTGAATAAGAAAAGTAAGAAAAAGAGTGTGAAGATCAAGAATTAAAAAATAGTAGAAGTTAAATAAGAGTTCTAAGAAAAGTGAATAAGAAAAGTAATAAATCGAGGTTTAAGATCAGTTTAGTATTTGAAAGTATCAAATACTAGGTAACATAAGATTTCTAAGAAAAGTGAATAAGAAAAGTAAGAAAAAGAGTGTGAAGATCAGTTTAGTAATTTAAAGTATCAAATAGTAGAAGTTAAATAAGATTTCTAAGAAAAGTGAATAATAAAAGTAAGAAAAAGAGTGTGAAGATCAAGAATTAAAAAATACTAGAAGTTAAATAAGATTTCTAAGAAAAGTGAATAAGAAAATTTAGAAAAAGAGTGTGAAGATCAGTATTTGAAAGTATCAAATAGTAGAAGTTAAATAAGATTTCTAAGAAAAGTGAATAAGAAAAATAATAAAAAGAGTGTGAAGATCAAGAATTAAAAAATACTAGAAGTTAAATAAGAGTTCTAAGAAAAGTGAATAAGAAAAGTAAGAAAATGAGAGTGAAGATCAGTAATTGAAATTATTAAATAGTAGAAGTTAATTAAGATTTCTAAGAAAAGTGAATAAGAAAATTAAGAAAAAGAGTTTGAAGTTTAGTAATTGAAAGTTTTAAATACTAGGTAACATAAGAGTTCTAAGAAAAGTGAATAAGAAAATTAAGAAAAAGAGTTTGAAGTTTAGTAATTGAAAGTATCAAATAGTAGAAGTTAAATAAGATTTCTAAGAAAAGTGAATAAGAAAAATAATAAAAAGAGTGTGAAGATCAAGAATTAAAAAATAGTAGAAGTTAAATAAGATTTCTAAGAAAAGTGAATAAGAAAATTAAGAAAAAGAGATTGAAGTTTAGTAATTGAAAGTATCAAATACTAGGTAACATAAGATTTCTAAGAAAAGTGAATAAGAAAATTAAGAAAAAGAGTGTGAAGATCAGTAATTGAAAGTATCAAATAGTAGAAGTTAAATAAGATTTCTAAGAAAAGTGAATAAGAAAATTAAGAAAAAGAGTTTGAAGTTTATAAATGAAAGTTTTAAATACTAGGTAACATAAGATTTCTAAGAAAAGTGAATAAGAAAAGTAAGAAAATGAGGGTGAAGATCAGTTTAGTAATTTAAAGTATCAAATAGTAGAAGTTAAATAAGATTTCTAAGAAAAGTGAATAAGAAAAATAATAAAAAGAGTGTGAAGATCAAGAATTAAAAAATAGTAGAAGTTAAATAAGAGTTCTAAGAAAAGTGAATAAGAAAAGTAAGAAAATGAGGGTGAAGATCAGTAATTAAAAGTATCAAATAGTAGAAGTTAAATAAGATTTCTAAGAAAAGTGAATAAGAAAAATAATAAAAAGAGTGTGAAGATCAAGAATTAAAAAATAGTAGAAGTTAAATAAGAGTTCTAAGAAAAGTGAATAAGAAAAGTAAGAAAATGAGGGTGAAGATCAGTAATTGAAAGTATCAAATAGTAGAAGTTAAATAAGATTAATAAGAAAAGTGAATAAGAAAATTAAGAAAAAGAGTTTGAAGTTTAGTAATTGAAAGTATAATAGTAGAAGTTAAATAAGATTTCTAAGAAAAGTGAATAAGAAAATTAAGAAAATGAGGGTGAAGATCAGTAATTGAAAGTATCAAATAGTAGAAGTTAAATAAGATTTCTAAGAAAAGTGAATAAGAAAAGTAAGAAAATGAGAGTGAAGATCAGTTTAGTAATTTAAAGTATCAAATAGTAGAAGTTAAATAAGATTTCTAAGAAAAGTGAATAAGAAAAATAATAAAAAGAGTGTGAAGATCAAGAATTAAAAAATAGTAGAAGTTAAATAAGAGTTCTAAGAAAAGTGAATAAGAAAAGTAAGAAAATGAGGGTGAAGATCAGTAATTGAAAGTATCAAATAGTAGTAGTTTAATAAGATTTCTAAGAAAAGTGAATAAGAGAAGTAAGAAAAAGAGTGTGGAGATCAGTAATTGAAAGTATCAAATAGTAGAAGTTAAATAAGATTAATAAGAAAAGTGAATAAGAAAATTAAGAAAAAGAGATTGAAGTTTAGTAATTGAAAGTATCAAATACTAGGTAACATAAGATTTCTAAGAAAAGTGAATAAGAAAATTAAGAAAAAGAGTTTGAAGTTTAGTAATTGAAAGTATCAAATAGTAGAAGTTAAATAAGATTTCTAAGAAAAGTGAATAAGAAAAATAATAAAAAGAGTGTGAAGATCAAGAATTAAAAAATAGTAGAAGTTAAATAAGATTTCTAAGAAAAGTGAATAAGAAAAGTAAGAAAATGAGTGTGAAGATCAGTAATTGAAAGTATCAAATAGTAGAAGTTAAATAAGATTTCTAAGAAGAGTGAATAAGAAAATTAAGAAAATGATGATGAAGATCAGTAATTGAAAGTATCAAATAGTAGAAGTTAAATAAGATTTCTAAGAAGAGTAATTAATAAAATTAAGAAAATGAGTGTGAAGATCAGTAATTGAAAGTATCAAATAGTAGAAGTTAAATAAGATTTCTAAGAAAAGTGAATAAGAAAAATAATAAAAAGAGTGTGAAGATCAAGAATTAAAAAATAGTAGAAGTTAAATAAGATTTCTAAGAAAAGTGAATAAGAAAAGTAAGAAAATGAGTGTGAAGATCAGTAATTGAAAGTATCAAATAGTAGAAGTTAAATAAGATTTCTAAGAAAAGTGAATAAGAAAAATAATAAAAAGAGTGTGAAGATCAAGAATTGAAAGTATCAAATAGTAGAAGTTAAATAAGATTTCTAAGAAAAGTGAATAAGAAAAGTAAGAAAATGAGTGTGAAGATCAGTAATTGAAAGTATCAAATAGTAGAAGTTAAATAAGATTTCTAAGAAGAGTGAATAAGAAAATTAAGAAAATGATGATGAAGATCAGTAATTGAAAGTATCAAATAGTAGAAGTTAAATAAGATTTCTAAGAAGAGTAATTAATAAAATTAAGAAAATGAGTGTGAAGATCAGTAATTGAAAGTATCAAATAGTAGAAGTTAAATAAGATTTCTAAGAAGAGTGAATAAGAAAATTAAGAAAATGATGATGAAGATCAGTAATTGAAAGTATCAAATAGTAGAAGTTAAATAAGATTTCTAAGAAGAGTGAATAAGAAAATTAAGAAAATGATGATGAAGATCAGTAATTGAAAGTATCAAATAGTAGAAGTTAAATAAGATTTCTAAGAAAAGTGAATAAGAAAAATAATAAAAAGAGTGTGAAGATCAAGAATTAAAAAATAGTAGAAGTTAAATAAGAGTTCTAAGAAAAGTGAATAAGAAAAGTAAGAAAATGAGGGTGAAGATCAGTTTAGTAATTTAAAGTATCAAATAGTAGAAGTTAAATAAGATTTCTAAGAAAAGTGAATAAGAAAAATAATAAAAAGAGTGTGAAGATCAAGAATTAAAAAATAGTAGAAGTTAAATAAGAGTTCTAAGAAAAGTGAATAAGAAAAGTAAGAAAATGAGGGTGAAGATCAGTAATTGAAAGTATCAAATAGTAGAAGTTAAATAAGATTAATAAGAAAAGTGAATAAGAAAATTAAGAAAAAGAGTTTGAAGTTTAGTAATTGAAAGTATAATAGTAGAAGTTAAATAAGATTTCTAAGAAAAGTGAATAAGAAAATTAAGAAAATGAGGGTGAAGATCAGTAATTGAAAGTATCAAATAGTAGAAGTTAAATAAGATTTCTAAGAAAAGTGAATAAGAAAAGTAAGAAAATGAGAGTGAAGATCAGTTTAGTAATTTAAAGTATCAAATAGTAGAAGTTAAATAAGATTTCTAAGAAAAGTGAATAAGAAAAATAATAAAAAGAGTGTGAAGATCAAGAATTAAAAAATAGTAGAAGTTAAATAAGAGTTCTAAGAAAAGTGAATAAGAAAAGTAAGAAAATGAGGGTGAAGATCAGTAATTGAAAGTATCAAATAGTAGTAGTTTAATAAGATTTCTAAGAAAAGTGAATAAGAGAAGTAAGAAAAAGAGTGTGGAGATCAGTAATTGAAAGTATCAAATAGTAGAAGTTAAATAAGATTAATAAGAAAAGTGAATAAGAAAATTAAGAAAAAGAGATTGAAGTTTAGTAATTGAAAGTATCAAATACTAGGTAACATAAGATTTCTAAGAAAAGTGAATAAGAAAATTAAGAAAAAGAGTTTGAAGTTTAGTAATTGAAAGTATCAAATAGTAGAAGTTAAATAAGATTTCTAAGAAAAGTGAATAAGAAAAATAATAAAAAGAGTGTGAAGATCAAGAATTAAAAAATAGTAGAAGTTAAATAAGATTTCTAAGAAAAGTGAATAAGAAAAGTAAGAAAATGAGTGTGAAGATCAGTAATTGAAAGTATCAAATAGTAGAAGTTAAATAAGATTTCTAAGAAGAGTGAATAAGAAAATTAAGAAAATGATGATGAAGATCAGTAATTGAAAGTATCAAATAGTAGAAGTTAAATAAGATTTCTAAGAAGAGTAATTAATAAAATTAAGAAAATGAGTGTGAAGATCAGTAATTGAAAGTATCAAATAGTAGAAGTTAATTAAGATTTCTAAGAAAAGTGAATAAGAAAATTAAGAAAAAGATTTTGAATTTTGTAATTGAAAGTATAATAGTAGAAGTTAAATAAGATTTCTAAGAAAAGTGAATAAGAAAAGTAAGAAAATGAGGGTGAATATCAGTAATTGAAAGTATCAAATAGTAGAAGTTAAATAAGATTTCTAAGAAAAGTGAATAAGAAATGAAAAAAAAGAGTGTGAAGATCAGTTTAGTAATTTAAAGTATCAAATAGTAGAAGTTAAATAAGATTTCTAAGAAAAGTGAATAAGAAAAGTAAGAAAAAGAGTGTGAAGATCAGTTTAGTAATTTAAAGTATCTTATAGTAGAAGTTAAATAAGATTTCTAAGAAAAGTGAATAAGAAAATTAAGAAAAAGAGTTTGAAGATCAGTAATTGAAAGTATCAAATAGTAGAAGTTTAATAAGATTTCTAAGAAAAATGAATAAGAAAAGTAAGAAAAAAAGTGTGGAGATCAGTAATAGAATATATCAAACACACTAGAAGTTAAATAAGATTTCTAAGAAAAGTGAATAAGAAAAGTAAGAAAAAGAAATTGACGTTTAGTAATTGAAAGTATCAAATACTAGGTAACATAAGATTTCTAAGAAAAGTGAATAAGAAGAGTAAGAAAAAGAGTGTGAAGATCAGTTTAGGAATTGAAAGTATCAAATAGTAGAAGTTAAATAAGATTTCTAAGAAAAGTGAATAAGAAAAATAATAAAAAGAGTGTGAAGATCAAGAATTAAAAAATAGTAGAAGTTAAATAAGATTTCTAAGAAAAGTGAATAAGAAAAGTAAGAAAAAGAGTGTGGAGATCAGTAATAGAATTTATTAAACACACAAGAAGTTAAATAAGATTTCTAAGAAAATTGAATAAGAAAAATAATAAAAAGAGTGTGAAGATCAGTTTAGGAATTGAAAGTATCAAATAGTAGAAGTTAAATAAGATTTCTAAGAAAAGTGAATAAGAAAAGTAAGAAAAAGAGTGTGAAGATCAGTTTAGTAATTTAAAGTATCAAATAGTAGAAGTTAAATAAGATTTCTAAGAAAAGTGAATAAGAAAATTAAGAAAAAGAGTTTGAAGATCAGTAATTGAAAGTATCAAATAGTAGAAGTTTAATAAGATTTCTAAGAAAAGTGAATAAGAAAAGTAAGAAAAAAAGTGCGGAGATCAATAATAGAATGTATCAAACACACTAGAAGTTAAATAAGATTTCTAAGAAAAGTGAATAAGAAAAGTAAGAAAAAGAATTTGACGTTTAGTAATTGAAAGTATAATAGTAGAAGTTAAATAAGATTTCTAAGAAAAGTGAATAAGAAAATTAAGAAAAAGAGTGTGAAGATCAGTTTAGTAATTGAAAGTATCAAATAGTAGAAGTTAAATAAGATTTCTAAGAAAAGTGAATAAGAAAAATAATAAAAAGAGTGTGAAGATCAAGAATTAAAAAATACTAGAAGTTAAATAAGATTTCTAAGAAAAGTGAATAAGAAAAGTAAGAAAAAGAGTGTGGAGATCAGTAATAGAATTTATTAAACACACAAGAAGTTAAATAAGATTTCTAAGAAAATTGAATAAGAAAAATAATAAAAAGAGTGTGAAGATCAGTAATTGAAAGTATCAAATAGTAGAAGTTAAATAAGATTTCTAAGAAAAGTGAATAAGAAAAGTAAAAAAAGAGTGTGAAGATCAGTAATTGAAAATATCAAAAAGTAGAAGTTAAATAAGATTAATAAGAAAAGTGAATAAGAAAATTAAGAAAAAGAGTGTGGAGATCATTAATTAAAGCATCAAATAGTAGAAGTTAAATAAGATTTCTAAGAAAAGTGAATAAGAAAAATAATAAAAAGAGTGTGAAGATCAGTTTAGGAATTGAAAGTATCAAATAGTAGAAGTTAATTAAGATTTCTAAGAAAAGTGAATAAGAAAAGTAATAAATCGAGGTTTAAGATCAGTTTAGTATTTGAAAGTATCAAATAGTAGAAGTTAAATAAGATTTCTAAGAAAAGTAAATAAGAAAAGTAAGAAAAAGAGTGTGAAGATCAGTAATTGAAAGTATCAAATAGTAGAAGTTAATTAAGATTTCTAAGAAAAGTGAATAAGAGAAGTAAGAAAATGAGGGTGAAGATCAGTAATTGAAAGTATCAAATAGTAGAAGTTAAATAAGATTTCTAAGAAAAGTGAATAAGAAAAGTAATAAATCGAGGTTTAAGATCAGTTTAGTATTTGAAAGTATCAAATACTAGGTAACATAAGATTTCTAAGAAAAGTGAATAAGAAAAGTAAGAAAAAGAGTTTGAAGTTTAGTAATTGAAAGTATCAAATAGTAGAAGTTAAATAAGATTTCTAAGAAAAGTGAATAAGAGAAGTAAGAAAAAGAGTGTGAAGATTAGTAATTGAAAGTATAATAGTAGAAGTTAAATAAGATTTCTAAGAAAAGTGAATAAGAAAAGTAAGAAAATGAGGGTGAAGATTAGTAATTGAAAGTATAATAGTAGAAGTTTAATAAGATTTCTAAGAAAAGTGAATAAGAGAAGTAAGAAAATGAGGGTGAAGATCAGTAATTGAAAGTATCATATAGTAGAAGTTAAATAAGATTTCTAAGAAGAGTGAATAAGAAAAGTAAGAAAATGAGGGTGAAGATCAGTTTAGTAATTGAAAGTATCAAATAGTAGAAGTTAAATAAGATTTCTAAGAAAAGTGAATAAGAAAAATAATAAAAAGAGTTTAAAGTTTAGTAATTGAAAGTATCAAATAGTAGAAGTTAAATAAGATTTCTAAGAAAAGTGAATAAGAAAAGTAAGGAAATGAGGGTGAAGATCAGTAATTGAAAGTATCAAATAGTAGAAGTTAAATAAGATTTCTAAGAAAAGTGAATAAGAAAAGTAAGAAAAAGAGTGTGGAGATCATTAATTAAAGCATCAAATAGTAGAAGTTAAATAAGATTTCTAAGAAAAGTGAATAAGAAAAATAATAAAAAGAGTGTGAAGATCAGTTTAGGAATTGAAAGTATCAAATAGTAGAAGTTAATTAAGATTTCTAAGAAAAGTGAATAAGAAAAGTAATAAATCGAGGTTTAAGATCAGTTTAGTATTTGAAAGTATCAAATAGTAGAAGTTAAATAAGATTTCTAAGAAAAGTAAATAAGAAAAGTAAGAAAAAGAGTGTGAAGATCAGTAATTGAAAGTATCAAATAGTAGAAGTTAATTAAGATTTCTAAGAAAAGTGAATAAGAGAAGTAAGAAAATGAGGGTGAAGATCAGTAATTGAAAGTATCAAATAGTAGAAGTTAAATAAGATTTCTAAGAAAAGTGAATAAGAAAAGTAATAAATCGAGGTTTAAGATCAGTTTAGTATTTGAAAGTATCAAATACTAGGTAACATAAGATTTCTAAGAAAAGTGAATAAGAAAAGTAAGAAAAAGAGTTTGAAGTTTAGTAATTGAAAGTATCAAATAGTAGAAGTTAAATAAGATTTCTAAGAAAAGTGAATAAGAAAAATAATAAAAAGAGTGTGAAGATCAAGAATTAAAAAATAGTAGAAGTTAAATAAGATTTCTAAGAAAAGTGAATAAGAAAAGTAAGAAAATGAGGGTGAAGATTAGTAATTGAAAGTATAATAGTAGAAGTTTAATAAGATTTCTAAGAAAAGTGAATAAGAGAAGTAAGAAAATGAGGGTGAAGATCAGTAATTGAAAGTATCATATAGTAGAAGTTAAATAAGATTTCTAAGAAGAGTGAATAAGAAAAGTAATAAAATGAGGGTGAAGATCAGTTTAGTATTTGAAAGTATCAAATACTAGGTAACATAAGATTTCTTAGAAAAGTGAATAAGAAAAGTAAGAAAAAGAGTGTGAAGATCAGTTTAGTAATTGAAAGTATCAAATAGTAGAAGATAATAAGATTTCTAAGAAAAGTGAATAAGAAAAGTAAGAAAATGAGGGTGAAGATCAGTAATTGAAAGTATCAAATAGTAGAAGTTAAATAAGATTTCTAAGAAGAGTGAATAAGAAAAGTAATAAAATGAGGGTGAAGATCAGCTTAGTAATTGAAAGTATCAAATAGTAGAAGTTAAATAAGATTTCTAAGAAAAGTGAATAAGAAAATTGAGAAAATGAGGGTGAAGATCAGTAATTGAAAGTATCAAATAGTAGAAGTTAAATAAGATTTCTAAGAAAAGTGAATAAGAAAAATAATAAAATGAGGGTGAAGATCAGTTTAGTAATTGAAAGTATCAAATAGTAGAAGTTAAATAAGATATCTAAGAAAAGTGAATAAGAAAAGTAAGAAAAAGAGTGTGAAGATCAGTTTAGGAATTGAAAGTATCAAATAGTAGAAGTTAAATAAGATTTCTAAGAAAAGTGAATAAGAAAAGTAAGAAAAAGAGTGTGAAGATCAGTTTAGTAATTTAAAGTATCAAATAGTAGAAGTTAAATAAGATTTCTAAGAAAAGTGAATAAGAAAATTAAGAAAAAGAGTTTGAAGATCAGTTTAGTATTTGAAAGTATCAAATACTAGGTAACATAAGATTTCTAAGAAAAGTGAATAAGAAAAGTAAGAAAAAGAGTTTGAAGTTTAGTAATTGAAAGTATCAAATAGTAGAAGTTAAATAAGATTAATAAGAAAAGTGAATAAGAAAAATAATAAAAAGAGTGTGAAGATCAAGAATTAAAAAATAGTAGAAGTTAAATAAGATTTCTAAGAAAAGTGAATAAGAAAAGTAAGAAAATGAGGGTGAAGATTAGTAATTGAAAGTATAATAGTAGAAGTTTAATAAAATTTCTAAGAAAAGTGAATAAGAGAAGTAAGAAAATGAGGGTGAAGATCAGTAATTGAAAGTATCATATAGTAGAAGTTAAATAAGATTTCTAAGAAGAGTGAATAAGAAAAGTAATAAAATGAGGGTGAAGATCAGTTTAGTATTTGAAAGTATCAAATACTAGGTAACATAAGATTTCTTAGAAAAGTGAATAAGAAAAGTAAGAAAAAGAGTGTGAAGATCAGTTTAGTAATTGAAAGTATCAAATAGTAGAAGATAATAAGATTTCTAAGAAAAGTGAATAAGAAAAGTAAGAAAATGAGGGTGAAGAACAGTAATTGAAAGTATCAAATAGTAGAAGTTAAATAAGATTTCTAAGAAAAGTGAATAAGAAAATTAAGAAAATGAGGGTGAAGATCAGTAATTGAAAGTATCAAATAGTAGAAGTTAAATAAGATTTCTAAGAAAAGTGAATAAGAAAATTAAGAAAATGAGGGTGAAGATCAGTAATTGAAAGTATCAAATAGTAGAAGTTAAATAAGATTTCTAAGAAGAGTGAATAAGAAAAGTAAGAAAATGAGGGTGAAGATTAGTAATTGAAAGTATAATAGTAGAAGTTTAATAAAATTTCTAAGAAAAGTGAATAAGAGAAGTAAGAAAATGAGGGTGAAGATCAGTAATTGAAAGTATCATATAGTAGAAGTTAAATAAGATTTCTAAGAAGAGTGAATAAGAAAAGTAATAAAATGAGGGTGAAGATCAGTTTAGTATTTGAAAGTATCAAATACTAGGTAACATAAGATTTCTTAGAAAAGTGAATAAGAAAAGTAAGAAAAAGAGTGTGAAGATCAGTTTAGTAATTGAAAGTATCAAATAGTAGAAGATAATAAGATTTCTAAGAAAAGTGAATAAGAAAAGTAAGAAAATGAGGGTGAAGAACAGTAATTGAAAGTATCAAATAGTAGAAGTTAAATAAGATTTCTAAGAAAAGTGAATAAGAAAATTAAGAAAATGAGGGTGAAGATCAGTAATTGAAAGTATCAAATAGTAGAAGTTAAATAAGATTTCTAAGAAAAGTGAATAAGAAAATTAAGAAAATGAGGGTGAAGATCAGTAATTGAAAGTATCAAATAGTAGAAGTTAAATAAGATTTCTAAGAAGAGTGAATAAGAAAAGTAAGAAAAAGAGTGTGAAGATCAGTAATTGAAAGTATCAAATAGTAGAAGTTAAATAAGATTTCTAAGAAAAGTGAATAAGAAAAGTAATAAATCGAGGTTTAAGATCAGTTTAGTATTTGAAAGTATCAAATACTAGGTAACATAAGATTTCTAAGAAAAGTGAATAAGAAAAATAATAAAAAGAGTGTGAAGATCAAGAATTAAAAAATACTAGAAGTTAAATAAGAGTTCTAAGAAAAGTGAATAAGAAAAATAATAAAAAGAGTGTGAAGATCAAGAATTAAAAAATACTAGAAGTTAAATAAGAGTTCTAAGAAAAGTGAATAAGAAAAGTAAGAAAATAAGGGTGAAGATTAGTAATTGAAAGTATAATAGTAGAAGTTTAATAAGATTTCTAAGAAAAGTGAATAAGAAAAATAAGAAAAAGAGTGTGAAGATCAGTAATTGAAAGTATCAAATAGTAGAAGTTAATTAAGATTTCTAAGAAAAGTGAATAAGAAAAGTAATAAATCGAGGTTTAAAATCAGTTTAGTATTTGAAAGTATCAAATACTAGGTAACATAAGATTTCTAAGAAAAGTGAATAAGAAAAGTAAGAAAAAGAGTGTGAAGATCAGTTTAGTGATTGAAAGTATCAAATAGTAGAAAATAATAAGATTTCTAAGAAAAGTGAATAAGAAAAGTAAGAAAAAGAGTGTGAAGATCAAGAATTAAAAAATACTAGAAGTTAAATAAGAGTTCTAAGAAAAGTGAATAAGAAAATTAAGAAAAAGAGTGTGAAGATCAGTTTAGTAATTTAAAGTATCAAATAGTAGAAGTTAAATAAGATTTCTAAGAAAAGTGAATAAGAAAATTAAGAAAAAGAGTGTGGAGATCATTAATTAAAGCATCAAATAGTAGAAGTTAAATAAGATTTCTAAGAAAAGTGAATAAGAAAAATAAGAAAAAGAGTGTGAAGATCAGTAATTGAAAGTATCAAATAGTAGAAGTTAATTAAGATTTCTAAGAAAAGTGAATAAGAAAAGTAATAAATCGAGGTTTAAAATCAGTTTAGTATTTGAAAGTATCAAATACTAGGTAACATAAGATTTCTAAGAAAAGTGAATAAGAAAAGTAAGAAAAAGAGTGTGAAGATCAGTTTAGTGATTGAAAGTATCAAATAGTAGAAGATAATAAGATTTCTAAGAAAAGTGAATAAGAAAAGTAAGAAAAAGAGTGTGAAGATCAAGAATTAAAAAATACTAGAAGTTAAATAAGAGTTCTAAGAAAAGTGAATAAGAAAAGTAAGAAAAAGAGTGTCAAGATCAGTTTAGTAATTGAAAGTATCAAATAGTAGAAGTTAAATAAGATATCTAAGAAAAGTGAAAAAGAAAAGTAATAAATCGATGTTTAAGATCAGTTTAGTATTTGAAAGTATCAAATACTAGGTAACATAAGATTTCTAAGAAAAGTGAATAAGAAAAGTAAGAAAAAGAGTTTGAAGTTTAGTAATTGAAAGTATCAAATAGTAGAAGTTAAATAAGATTTCTAAGAAAAGTGAATAAGAAAAATAATAAAAAGAGTGTGAAGATCAAGAATTAAAAAATACTAGAAGTTAAATAAGAGTTCTAAGAAAAGTGAATAAGAAAAGTAATAAAATGAGGGTGAAGATCAGTAATTGAAAGTATCAAATAGTAGAAGTTTAATAAGATTTCTAAGAAAAGTGAATAAGAGAAGTAAGAAAATGAGGGTGAAGATCAGTAATTGAAAGTATCAAATAGTAGAAGTTAAATAAGATTTCTAAGAAGAGTGAATAAGAAAAGTAATAAAATGAGGGTGAAGTTTAGTAATTGAAAGTATCAAATAGTAGAAGTTAAATAAGATTTCTAAGAAAAGTGAATAAGAAAAATAATAAAAAGAGTGTGAAGATCAAGAATTAAAAAATACTAGAAGTTAAATAAGAGTTCTAAGAAAAGTGAATAAGAAAAGTAATAAAATGAGGGTGAAGATCAGTTTAGTGATTGAAAGTATCAAATAGTAGAAGTTAAATAAGATTTCTAAGAAGAGTGAATAAGAAAAGTAAGAAAAAGAGTGTGAAGATCAGTTTAGTAATTTAAAGTATCAAATAGTAGAAGTTAAATAAGATTTCTAAGAAAAGTGAATAAGAAAAGTAAGAAAAAGAGTGTGAAGATCAAGAATTAAAAAATACTAGAAGTTAAATAAGAGTTCTAAGAAAAGTGAATAAGAAAAGTAAGAAAAAGAGTGTGAAGATCAGTTTAGGAATTGAAAGTATCAAATAGTAGAAGTTAAATAAGATTTCTAAGAAAAGTGAATAAGAAAAATAATAAAAAGAGTGTGAAGATCAAGAATTAAAAAATACTAGAAGTTAAATAAGAGTTCTAAGAAAAGTGAATAAGAAAAGTAAGAAAAAGAGTGTCAAGATCAGTTTAGTAATTGAAAGTATAATAGTAGAAGTTAAATAAGATTTCTAAGAAAAGTGAATAAGAAAAATAATAAAAAGAGTTTGAAGTTTAGTAATTGAAAGTATAATAGTAGAAGTTAAATAAAATTTCTAAGAAAAGTGAATAAGAGAAGTAAGAAAAAGAGTGTGGAGATCAGTAATTGAAAGTACAATAGTAGAAGTTTAAAAAGATTTCTAAGAAAAGTGAATAAGAAAATTAAGAAAATGAGGGTGAAGATCAGTAATTGAAAGTATCAAATAGTAGAAGTTAAATAAGATTTCTAAGAAGAGTGAATAAGAAAAGTAAGAAAAAGAGTGTGAAGATCAGTAATTGAAAGTATCAAATAGTAGAAGTTAAATAAGATTTCTAAGAAAAGTGAATAAGAAAAGTAATAAATCGAGGTTTAAGATCAGTTTAGTATTTGAAAGTATCAAATACTAGGTAACATAAGATTTCTAAGAAAAGTGAATAAGAAAAATAATAAAAAGAGTGTGAAGATCAAGAATTAAAAAATACTAGAAGTTAAATAAGAGTTCTAAGAAAAGTGAATAAGAAAAATAATAAAAAGAGTGTGAAGATCAAGAATTAAAAAATACTAGAAGTTAAATAAGAGTTCTAAGAAAAGTGAATAAGAAAAGTAAGAAAATAAGGGTGAAGATTAGTAATTGAAAGTATAATAGTAGAAGTTTAATAAGATTTCTAAGAAAAGTGAATAAGAAAAATAAGAAAAAGAGTGTGAAGATCAGTAATTGAAAGTATCAAATAGTAGAAGTTAATTAAGATTTCTAAGAAAAGTGAATAAGAAAAGTAATAAATCGAGGTTTAAAATCAGTTTAGTATTTGAAAGTATCAAATACTAGGTAACATAAGATTTCTAAGAAAAGTGAATAAGAAAAGTAAGAAAAAGAGTGTGAAGATCAGTTTAGTGATTGAAAGTATCAAATAGTAGAAAATAATAAGATTTCTAAGAAAAGTGAATAAGAAAAGTAAGAAAAAGAGTGTGAAGATCAAGAATTAAAAAATACTAGAAGTTAAATAAGAGTTCTAAGAAAAGTGAATAAGAAAATTAAGAAAAAGAGTGTGAAGATCAGTTTAGTAATTTAAAGTATCAAATAGTAGAAGTTAAATAAGATTTCTAAGAAAAGTGAATAAGAAAATTAAGAAAAAGAGTGTGGAGATCATTAATTAAAGCATCAAATAGTAGAAGTTAAATAAGATTTCTAAGAAAAGTGAATAAGAAAAATAAGAAAAAGAGTGTGAAGATCAGTAATTGAAAGTATCAAATAGTAGAAGTTAATTAAGATTTCTAAGAAAAGTGAATAAGAAAAGTAATAAATCGAGGTTTAAAATCAGTTTAGTATTTGAAAGTATCAAATACTAGGTAACATAAGATTTCTAAGAAAAGTGAATAAGAAAAGTAAGAAAAAGAGTGTGAAGATCAGTTTAGTGATTGAAAGTATCAAATAGTAGAAGATAATAAGATTTCTAAGAAAAGTGAATAAGAAAAGTAAGAAAAAGAGTGTGAAGATCAAGAATTAAAAAATACTAGAAGTTAAATAAGAGTTCTAAGAAAAGTGAATAAGAAAAGTAAGAAAAAGAGTGTCAAGATCAGTTTAGTAATTGAAAGTATCAAATAGTAGAAGTTAAATAAGATATCTAAGAAAAGTGAAAAAGAAAAGTAATAAATCGATGTTTAAGATCAGTTTAGTATTTGAAAGTATCAAATACTAGGTAACATAAGATTTCTAAGAAAAGTGAATAAGAAAAGTAAGAAAAAGAGTTTGAAGTTTAGTAATTGAAAGTATCAAATAGTAGAAGTTAAATAAGATTTCTAAGAAAAGTGAATAAGAAAAATAATAAAAAGAGTGTGAAGATCAAGAATTAAAAAATACTAGAAGTTAAATAAGAGTTCTAAGAAAAGTGAATAAGAAAAGTAATAAAATGAGGGTGAAGATCAGTAATTGAAAGTATCAAATAGTAGAAGTTTAATAAGATTTCTAAGAAAAGTGAATAAGAGAAGTAAGAAAATGAGGGTGAAGATCAGTAATTGAAAGTATCAAATAGTAGAAGTTAAATAAGATTTCTAAGAAGAGTGAATAAGAAAAGTAATAAAATGAGGGTGAAGTTTAGTAATTGAAAGTATCAAATAGTAGAAGTTAAATAAGATTTCTAAGAAAAGTGAATAAGAAAAATAATAAAAAGAGTGTGAAGATCAAGAATTAAAAAATACTAGAAGTTAAATAAGAGTTCTAAGAAAAGTGAATAAGAAAAGTAATAAAATGAGGGTGAAGATCAGTTTAGTGATTGAAAGTATCAAATAGTAGAAGTTAAATAAGATTTCTAAGAAGAGTGAATAAGAAAAGTAAGAAAAAGAGTGTGAAGATCAGTTTAGTAATTTAAAGTATCAAATAGTAGAAGTTAAATAAGATTTCTAAGAAAAGTGAATAAGAAAAGTAAGAAAAAGAGTGTGAAGATCAAGAATTAAAAAATACTAGAAGTTAAATAAGAGTTCTAAGAAAAGTGAATAAGAAAAGTAAGAAAAAGAGTGTGAAGATCAGTTTAGGAATTGAAAGTATCAAATAGTAGAAGTTAAATAAGATTTCTAAGAAAAGTGAATAAGAAAAATAATAAAAAGAGTGTGAAGATCAAGAATTAAAAAATACTAGAAGTTAAATAAGAGTTCTAAGAAAAGTGAATAAGAAAAGTAAGAAAAAGAGTGTCAAGATCAGTTTAGTAATTGAAAGTATAATAGTAGAAGTTAAATAAGATTTCTAAGAAAAGTGAATAAGAAAAATAATAAAAAGAGTTTGAAGTTTAGTAATTGAAAGTATAATAGTAGAAGTTAAATAAAATTTCTAAGAAAAGTGAATAAGAGAAGTAAGAAAAAGAGTGTGGAGATCAGTAATTGAAAGTACAATAGTAGAAGTTTAAAAAGATTTCTAAGAAAAGTGAATAAGAGAAGTAAGAAAAAGAATTTGAAGATTAGTAATTGAAAGTATAATAGTAGAAGTTAGATAAGATTTCTAAAAAAAGTGAATAAGAAAAGTAATAAAATGAGGTTTAAGATCAGTTTAGTATTTGAAAGTATCAAACACTAGAAGTTGAATAAGATTTCTTAGAAAAGTGAATAAGAAAAGTAAGAAAAAGAGTGTGAAGATCAGTTTAGTAATTGAAAGTATCAAATAGTAGAAGATAATAAGATTTCTAAGAAAAGTGAATAAGAAAAGTAAGAAAATGAGGGTGAAGATCAGTAATTGAAAGTATCAAATAGTAGAAGTTAAATAAGATTTCTAAGAAGAGTGAATAAGAAAAGTAATAAAATGAGGGTGAAGATCAGTTTAGTAATTGAAAGTATCAAATAGTAGAAGTTAAATAAGATTTCTAAGAAAAGTGAATAGGAAAATTAAGAAAACGAGGGTGAAGATCAGTAATTGAAAGTATCAAATAGTAGAAGTTAAATAAGATTTCTAAGAAGAGTGATAATAAAAGTAATAAAATGAGGGTGAAGATCAGTTTAGTAATTGAAAGTATCAAATAGTAGAAGTTAAATAAGATTTCTAAGAAAAGTGAATAAGAAAAATAATAAAAAGAGTGTGAAGATCAAGAATTAAAAAATACTAGAAGTTAAATAAGAGTTCTAAGAAAAGTGAATAAGAAAAGTAAGAAAAAGAGTGTGAAGATCAGTCAAGTAATTGAAAGTATAATAGTAGAAGTTTAATAAGATTTCTAAGAAAAGTGAATAAGAAAAGTAAGAAAAAGAGTGTGAAGATCAGTTTAGGAATTGAAAGTATCAAATAGTAGAAGTTAATTAAGATTTCTAAGAAAAGTGAATAAGAAAAATAATAAAAAGAGTGTGAAGATCAGTTTAGTATTTGAAAGTATCAAATACTAGGTAACATAAGATTTCTAAGAAAAGTGAATAAGAAAATTAAGAAAAAGAGTGTGAAGATCAGTAATTGAAAGTATCAAATAGTAGAAGTTAAATAAGATTTCTAAGAAAAGTGAATAAGAAAAATAATAAAAAGAGTGTGAAGATCAAGAATTAAAAAATACTAGAAGTTAAATAAGAGTTCTAAGAAAAGTGAATAAGAAAAGTAAGAAAAAGAGTGTGAAGATCAGTAATTGAAAGTATCAAATAGTAGAAGTTAAATAAGATTTCTAAGAAAAGTGAATAAGAAAAGTAAGAAAAAGAGTGTGAAGATCAGTTTAGGAATTGAAAGTATCAAATAGTAGAAGTTAAATAAGATTTCTAAGAAAAGTGAATAAGAAAAATAATAAAAAGAGTGTGAAGATCAGTTTAGTAATTTAAAGTATCAAATAGTAAAAGTTAAATAAGATTTCTAAGAAAAGTGAATAAGAAAAGTTAGAAAAAGAGTGTGGAGGTCATTAATTAAAGCATCAAATAGTAGAAGTTAAATAAGATTTCTAAGAAAAGTGAATAAGAAGAGTAAGAAAAAGAGTGTGAAGATCAGTTTAGGAATTGAAAGTATCAAATAGTAGAAGTTAAATAAGATTTCTAAGAAAAGTGAATAAGAAAAGTAAGAAAAAGAGTTCGAAGTTTAGTAATTGAAAGTATCAAATAGTAGAAGTTAAATAAGATTTCTAAGAAAAGTGAATAAGAAAAGTAATAAAATGAGGGTGAAGATCAGTTTAGTAATTGAAAGTATCAAATAGTAGAAGTTAAATAAGATTTCTAAGAAAAGTGAATAAGAAAAGTAATAAATCGAGGTTTAAGATCAGTTTAGTATTTGAAAGTATCAAATACTAGGTAACATAAGATTTCTAAGAAAAGTGAATAAGAAAATTAAGAAAAAGAGTTTGAAGTTTAGTAATTGAAAGTATCAAATAGTAGAAGTTAAATAAGATTTCTAAGAAAAGTGAATAAGAAAAGTAAGAAAAAGAGTGTGAAGATCAAGAATTAAAGCATCAAATAGTAGAAGTTAAATAAGAGTTCTAAGAAAAGTGAATAAGAAAAATAATAAAAAGAGTGTGAAGATCAAGAATTAAAAAATACTAGAAGTTAAGAGTTCTAAGAAAAGTGAATAAGAAAAGTAAGAAAAAGAGTGTGAAGATCAGTTTAGTAATTGAAAGTATAATAGTAGAAGTTTAATAAGATTTCTAAGAAAAGTGAATAAGAAAAGTAAGAAAAAGAGTGTGAAGATCAGTTTAGGAATTGAAAGTATCAAATAGTAGAAGTTAAATAAGATTTCTAAGAAAAGTGAATAAGAAAAGTAAGAAAAAGAGTGTGGAGGTCATTAATTAAAGCATCAAATAGTAGAAGTTAAATAAGATTTCTAAGAAAAGTGAATAAGAAAAGTAAGAAAAAGAGGGTGAAGATCAGTAATTTAAAGTATCAAATAGTAGAAGTTAAATAAGATTTCTAAGAAAAGTGAATAAGAAAAGTAAGAAAAAGAGTGTGAAGATCAATAATTAAAAAATACTAGAAGTTAAATAAGAGTTCTAAGAAAAGTGAATAAGAAAAGTAAGAAAAAGAGTGTGAAGATCAGTAATTGAAAGTATCAAATAGTAGAAGTTAAATAAGATTTCTAAGAAAAGTGAATAAGAAAAATAATAAAAAGAGTGTGAAGATCAAGAATTAAAAAATAGTAGAAGTTAAATAAGAGTTCTAAGAAAAGTGAATAAGAAAAGTAAGAAAAAGAGTGTCAAGATCAGTTTAGTAATTGAAAGTATAATAGTAGAAGTTAAATAAGATTTCTAAGAAAAGTGAATAAGAAAAGTAAGAAAAATAGTTTCAAGATCAGTTTAGTAATTGAAAGTATCAAATAGTAGAAGTTAAATAAGATTTCTAAGAAGAGTGAATAAGAAAAGTAATAAAATGAGGGTGAAGATCAGTTTAGTAATTGAAAGAATCAAATAGTAGAAGATAATAAGATTTCTAAGAAAAGTGAATAAGAAAAGTAAGAAAATGAGGGTGAAGATCAGTAATTGAAAGTATCAAATAGTAGAAGTTAAATAAGATTTCTAAGAAGAGTGAATAAGAAAAGTAAGAAAAAGAATGTGAAGATTAGTTTAGTAATTGAAAGTATCAAATAGTAGAAGTTAAATAAGATATCTAAGAAAAGTGAATAAGAAAAGTAATAAATCGAGGTTTAAGATTAGTTTAGTATTTGAAAGTATCAAATACTAGGTAACATAAGATTTCTAAGAAAAATGAATAAGAAAATTAAGAAAAAGAGTTTGAAGTTTAGTAATTGAAAGTATCAAATAGTAGAAGTTAAATAAGATTTCTAAGAAAAGTGAATAAGAGAAGTAAGAAAAAGAGTGTGAAGATTAGTAATTGAAAGTATAATAGTAGAAGTTAAATAAGATTTCTAAGAAAAGTGAATAAGAAAAGTAAGAAAAAGAATGTGAAGATCAGTTTAGTAATTGAAAGTATCATATAGTAGAAGTTAAATAAGATATCTAAGAAAAGTGAATAAGAAAAGTAATAAATCGAGGTTTAAGATTAGTTTAGTATTTGAAAGTATCAAATACTAGGTAACATAAGATTTCTAAGAAAAATGAATAAGAAAATTAAGAAAAAGAGTTTGAAGTTTAGTAATTGAAAGTATCAAATAGTAGAAGTTAAATAAGATTTCTAAGAAAAGTGAATAAGAAAAGTAATAAAATGAGGGTGAAGATCAGTTTAGTAATTGAAAGTATCAAATAGTAGAAGTTAAATAAGATTTCTAAGAAAAGTGAATAAGAAAAGTAATAAAATAAGGGTGAAGATCAGTAATTGAAAGTATCAAATAGTAGAAGTTTAATAAGATTTCTAAGAAAAGTGAATAAGAAAATTAAGAAAAAGAGTTTGAAGATCAGTAATTGAAAGTATCAAATAGTAGAAGTTAAATAAATTTCTAAAAAAAGTGAATAAGAAAATTAAGAAAAAGAGTGTGAAGATCAAGAATTAAAGCATCAAATAGTAGAAGTTAAATAAGATTTCTAAGAAAAGTGAATAAGAAAAATAATAAAAAGAGTGTGAAGATCAAGAATTAAAAAATACTAGAAGTTAAATAAGAGTTCTAAGAAGAGTGAATAAGAAAAGTAAGAAAAAGAATGTGAAGATCAGTTTAGTAATTGAAAGTATCAAATAGTAGAAGTTAAATAAGATATCTAAGAAAAGTGAATAAGAAAAGTAATAAATCGAGGTTTAAGATTAGTTTAGTATTTGAAAGTATCAAATACTAGGTAACATAAGATTTCTAAGAAAAATGAATAAGAAAATTAAGAAAAAGAGTTTGAAGTTTAGTAATTGAAAGTATCAAATAGTAGAAGTTAAATAAGATTTCTAAGAAAAGTGAATAAGAGAAGTAAGAAAAAGAGTGTGAAGATTAGTAATTGAAAGTATAATAGTAGAAGTTAAATAAGATTTCTAAGAAAAGTGAATAAGAAAAGTAAGAAAAAGAGTGTGAAGATCAGTTTAGGAATTGAAAGTATCATATAGTAGAAGTTAAATAAGATATCTAAGAAAAGTGAATAAGAAAAGTAATAAATCGAGGTTTAAGATTAGTTTAGTATTTGAAAGTATCAAATACTAGGTAACATAAGATTTCTAAGAAAAATGAATAAGAAAATTAAGAAAAAGAGTTTGAAGTTTAGTAATTGAAAGTATCAAATAGTAGAAGTTAAATAAGATTTCAAAGAAAAGTGAATAAGAAAAGTAATAAAATGAGGGTGAAGATCAGTTTAGTAATTGAAAGTATCAAATAGTAGAAGTTAAATAAGATTTCTAAGAAAAGTGAATAAGAAAAGTAATAAAATAAGGGTGAAGATCAGTAATTGAAAGTATCAAATAGTAGAAGTTTAATAAGATTTCTAAGAAAAGTGAATAAGAAAATTAAGAAAAAGAGTTTGAAGATCAGTAATTGAAAGTATCAAATAGTAGAAGTTAAATAAATTTCTAAAAAAAGTGAATAAGAAAATTAAGAAAAAGAGTTCGAAGTTTAGTAATTTAAAGTATAATAGTAGAAGTTAAATAAGATTTCTAAGAAAAGTGAATAATAAAAATAATAAAAAGAGTGTGAAGATCAAGAATTAAAAAATATGAAGTTAAATAAGAGTTCTAAGAAAAGTGAATAAGAAAAATAATAAAAAGAGTTCGAAGTTTAGTAATTGAAAGTATAATTGTAGAAGTTAAATAAGATTTCTAAGAAAAGTGAATAAGAAAAGTAAGAAAAAGAGTGTGAAGATCAGTTTAGTAATTGAAAGTATCAAATAGTAGAAGTTAAATAAGATTTCTAAGAAGAGTGAATAAGAAAATTAAGAAAATGAGGGTGAAGATCAGTAATTGAAAGTATCAAATAGTAGAAGTTAAATTAGATTTCTAAGAAGAGTGAATAAGAAAAATAATAAAATGAGGGTGAAGATCAGTTTAGTAATTGAAAGTATCAAATAGTAGAAGTTAAATAAGATTTCTTAGAAAAGTGAATAAGAAAAGTAAGAAAAAGAGTGTGAAGATCAGTTTAGTAATTGAAAGTATCAAATAGTAGAAGATAATAAGATTTCTAAGAAAAGTGAATAAGAAAAGTAAGAAAATGAGGGTGAAGAACAGTAATTGAAAGTATCAAATAGTAGAAGTTAAATAAGATTTCTAAGAAGAGTGAATAAGAAAAGTAATAAAATGAGGGTGAAGATCAGTTTAGTAATTGAAAGTATCAAATAGTAGAAGTTAAATAAGATTTCTAAGAAAAGTGAATAAGAAAATTAAGAAAATGAGGGTGAAGATCAGTAATTGAAAGTATCAAATAGTAGAAGTTAAATTAGATTTCTAAGAAGAGTGAATAAGAAAAATAATAAAATGAGGGTGAAGATCAGTTTAGTAATTGAAAGTATCAAATAGTAGAAGTTAAATAAGATTTCTAAGAAAAGTGAATAAGAAAAATAATAAAAAGAGTGTGAAGATCAAGAATTAAAAAATAGTAGAAGTTAAATAAGAGTTCTAAGAAAAGTGAATAAGAAAAGTAAGAAAAAGAGTGTCAAGATCAGTTTAGTATTTGAAAGTATCAAATACTAGGTAACATAAGATTTCTAAGAAAAGTGAATAAGAAAAGTAAGAAAAAGAGTGTGAAGATCAGTTTAGTAATTTAAAGTATCAAATAGTAGAAGTTAAATAAGATTTCTAAGAAAAGTGAATAAGAAAATTAAGAAAAAGAGTGTGGAGATCATTAATTAAAGCATCAAATAGTAGAAGTTAAATAAGATTTCTAAGAAAAGTGAATAAGAAAAATAAGAAAAAGAGTGTGGAGATCAGTAATTGAAAGTATCAAATAGTAGAAGTTAATTAAGATTTCTAAGAAAAGTGAATAAGAAAAGTAATAAATCGAGGTTTAAAATCAGTTTAGTATTTGAAAGTATCAAATACTAGGTAACATAAGATTTCTAAGAAAAGTGAATAAGAAAAGTAAGAAAAAGAGTGTGAAGATCAGTTTAGTGATTGAAAGTATCAAATAGTAGAAGATAATAAGATTTCTAAGAAAAGTGAATAAGAAAAGTAAGAAAATGAGGGTGAAGATCAGTAATTGAAAGTATCAAATAGTAGAAGTTAAATAAGATTTCTAAGAAGAGTGAATAAGAAAAGTAAGAAAAAGAGTGTGAAGATCAGTTTAGGAATTGAAAGTATCAAATAGTAGAAGTTAAATAAGATTTCTAAGAAAAGTGAATAGGAAAATTAAGAAAACGAGGGTGAAGATCAGTAATTGAAAGTATCAAATAGTAGAAGTTAAATAAGATTTCTAAGAAGAGTGATAAGAAAAGTAATAAAATGAGGGTGAAGATCAGTTTAGTATTTGAAAGTATCAAATACTAGGTAACATAAGATTTCTTAGAAAAGTGAATAAGAAAAGTAAGAAAAAGAGTGTGAAGATCAGTTTAGTAATTGAAAGTATAATTGTAGAAGTTAAATAAGATTTCTAAGAAAAGTGAATAAGAAAAGTAAGAAAATGAGGGTGAAGAACAGTAATTGAAAGTATCAAATAGTAGAAGTTAAATAAGATTTCTAAGAAGAGTGAATAAGAAAAGTAATAAAATGAGGGTGAAGATTAGTAATTGAAAGTATAATAGTAGAAGTTTAATAAGATTTCTAAGAAAAGTGAATAAGAAAATTAAGAAAATGAGGGTGAAGATCAGTAATTGAAAGTATCATATAGTAGAAGTTAAATAAGATTTCTAAGAAGAGTGAATAAGAAAAGTAATAAAATGAGGGTGAAGATCAGTTTAGTATTTGAAAGTATCAAATACTAGGTAACATAAGATTTCTTAGAAAAGTGAATAAGAAAAGTAAGAAAAAGAGTGTGAAGATCAGTTTAGTAATTGAAAGTATCAAATAGTAGAAGATAATAAGATTTCTAAGAAAAGTGAATAAGAAAAGTAAGAAAATGAGGGTGAAGAACAGTAATTGAAAGTATCAAATAGTAGAAGTTAAATAAGATTTCTAAGAAGAGTGAATAAGAAAAGTAATAAAATGAGGGTGAAGATCAGTTTAGTAATCGAAAGTATCAAATAGTAGAAGTTAAATAAGATTTCTAAGAAAAGTGAATAAGAAAATTAAGAAAATGAGGGTGAAGATCAGTAATTGAAAGTATCAAATAGTAGAAGTTAAATAAGATTTCTAAGAAGAGTGAATAAGAAAAATAATAAAATGAGGGTGAAGATCAGTTTAGTAATTGAAAGTATCAAATAGTAGAAGTTAAATAAGATTTCTAAGAAAAGTGAATAAGAAAAATAATAAAAAGAGTGTGAAGATCAAGAATTAAAAAATAGTAGAAGTTAAATAAGAGTTCTAAGAAAAGTGAATAAGAAAAGTAAGAAAAAGAGTGTCAAGATCAGTTTAGTATTTGAAAGTATCAAATATTAGGTAACATAAGATTTCTAAGAAAAGTGAATAAGAAAAGTAAGAAAAAGAGTGTGAAGATCAGTTTAGTAATTTAAAGTATCAAATAGTAGAAGTTAAATAAGATTTCTAAGAAAAGTGAATAAGAAAATTAAGAAAAAGAGTGTGGAGATCATTAATTAAAGCATCAAATAGTAGAAGTTAAATAAGATTTCTAAGAAAAGTGAATAAGAAAAATAAGAAAAAGAGTGTGGAGATCAGTAATTGAAAGTATCAAATAGTAGAAGTTAATTAAGATTTCTAAGAAAAGTGAATAAGAAAAGTAATAAATCGAGGTTTAAAATCAGTTTAGTATTTGAAAGTATCAAATACTAGGTAACATAAGATTTCTAAGAAAAGTGAATAAGAAAAGTAAGAAAAAGAGTGTGAAGATCAGTTTAGTGATTGAAAGTATCAAATAGTAGAAGATAATAAGATTTCTAAGAAAAGTGAATAAGAAAAGTAAGAAAATGAGGGTGAAGATCAGTAATTGAAAGTATCAAATAGTAGAAGTTAAATAAGATTTCTAAGAAGAGTGAATAAGAAAAGTAAGAAAAAGAGTGTGAAGATCAGTTTAGGAATTGAAAGTATCAAATAGTAGAAGTTAAATAAGATTTCTAAGAAAAGTGAATAGGAAAATTAAGAAAACGAGGGTGAAGATCAGTAATTGAAAGTATCAAATAGTAGAAGTTAAATAAGATTTCTAAGAAGAGTGAATAAGAAAAGTAAGAAAAAGAGTGTGAAGATCAGTTTAGGAATTGAAAGTATCAAATAGTAGAAGTTAAATAAGATTTCTAAGAAAAGTGAATAGGAAAATTAAGAAAACGAGGGTGAAGATCAGTAATTGAAAGTATCAAATAGTAGAAGTTAAATAAGATTTCTAAGAAGAGTGATAAGAAAAGTAATAAAATGAGGGTGAAGATCAGTTTAGTAATTGAAAGTATCAAATAGTAGAAGTTAAATAAGATTTCTAAGAAAAGTGAATAAGAAAAATAATAAAAAGAGTGTGAAGATCAAGAATTAAAAAATACTAGAAGTTAAATAAGAGTTCTAAGAAAAGTGAATAAGAAAAGTAAGAAAAAGAGTGTGAAGATCAGTCAAGTAATTGAAAGTATAATAGTAGAAGTTTAATAAGATTTCTAAGAAAAGTGAATAAGAAAAGTAAGAAAAAGAGTGTGAAGATCAGTTTAGGAATTGAAAGTATCAAATAGTAGAAGTTAATTAAGATTTCTAAGAAAAGTGAATAAGAAAAGTAATAAATCGAGGTTTAAGATCAGTTTAGTATTTGAAAGTATCAAATACTAGGTAACATAAGATTTCTAAGAAAAGTGAATAAGAAAATTAAGAAAAAGAGTGTGAAGATCAGTAATTGAAAGTATCATATAGTAGAAGTTAAATAAGATTTCTAAGAAGAGTGAATAAGAAAAGTAATAAAATGAGTGTGAAGATCAAGAATTAAAAAATAGTAGAAGTTAAATAAGATTTCTAAGAAAAGTGAATAAGAAAAGTAAGAAAATGAGTGTGAAGATCAGTAATTGAAAGTATCAAATAGTAGAAGTTAAATAAGATTTCTAAGAAAAGTGAATAAGAAAAGTAAGAAAAAGAGTGTGAAGATCAGTTTAGGAATTGAAAGTATCAAATAGTAGAAGTTAAATAAGATTTCTAAGAAAAGTGAATAAGAAAAGTTAGAAAAAGAGTGTGGAGGTCATTAATTAAAGCATCAAATAGTAGAAGTTAAATAAGATTTCTAAGAAAAGTGAATAAGAAGAGTAAGAAAAAGAGTGTGAAGATCAGTTTAGGAATTGAAAGTATCAAATAGTAGAAGTTAAATAAGATTTCTAAGAAAAGTGAATAAGAAAAGTAAGAAAAAGAGTTCGAAGTTTAGTAATTGAAAGTATCAAATAGTAGAAGTTAAATAAGATTTCTAAGAAAAGTGAATAAGAAAAGTAATAAAATGAGGGTGAAGATCAGTTTAGTAATTGAAAGTATCAAATAGTAGAAGTTAAATAAGATTTCTAAGAAAAGTGAATAAGAAAAGTAATAAATCGAGGTTTAAGATCAGTTTAGTATTTGAAAGTATCAAATACTAGGTAACATAAGATTTCTAAGAAAAGTGAATAAGAAAATTAAGAAAAAGAGTTTGAAGTTTAGTAATTGAAAGTATCAAATACTAGGTAACATAAGATTTCTAAGAAAAGTGAATAAGAAAAGTAAGAAAAAGAGGGTGAAGATCAGTAATTTAAAGTATCAAATAGTAGAAGTTAAATAAGATTTCTAAGAAAAGTGAATAAGAAAAGTAAGAAAAAGAGTGTGAAGATCAATAATTAAAAAATACTAGAAGTTAAATAAGAGTTCTAAGAAAAGTGAATAAGAAAAGTAAGAAAAAGAGTGTGAAGATCAGTTTAGTAATTTAAAGTATCAAATAGTAGAAGTTAAATAAGATTTCTAAGAAAAGTGAATAAGAAAATTAAGAAAAAGAGTGTGGAGGTCATTAATTAAAGCATCAAATAGTAGAAGTTAAATAAGATTTCTAAGAAAAGTGAATAAGAAAAATAAGAAAAAGAGTGTGGAGATCAGTAATTGAAAGTATCAAATAGTAGAAGTTAATTAAGATTTCTAAGAAAAGTGAATAAGAAAAGTAATAAATCGAGGTTTAAGATCAGTTTAGTATTTGAAAGTATCAAATACTAGGTAACATAAGATTTCTAAGAAAAGTGAATAAGAAAAGTAAGAAAAAGAGGGTGAAGATCAGTAATTTAAAGTATCAAATAGTAGAAGTTAAATAAGATTTCTAAGAAAAGTGAATAAGAAAAGTAAGAAAAAGAGTGTGAAGATCAATAATTAAAAAATACTAGAAGTTAAATAAGAGTTCTAAGAAAAGTGAATAAGAAAAGTAAGAAAAAGAGTGTGAAGATCAGTAATTGAAAGTATCAAATAGTAGAAGTTAAATAAGATTTCTAAGAAAAGTGAATAAGAAAAATAATAAAAAGAGTGTGAAGATCAAGAATTAAAAAATAGTAGAAGTTAAATAAGAGTTCTAAGAAAAGTGAATAAGAAAAGTAAGAAAAAGAGTGTCAAGATCAGTTTAGTAATTGAAAGTATAATAGTAGAAGTTAAATAAGATTTCTAAGAAAAGTGAATAAGAAAAGTTAGAAAAATAGTGTCAAGATCAGTTTAGTAATTGAAAGTATCAAATAGTAGAAGTTAAATAAGATTTCTAAGAAGAGTGAATAAGAAAAGTAATAAAATGAGGGTGAAGATCAGTTTAGTAATTGAAAGAATCAAATAGTAGAAGTTAAATAAGATTTCTAAGAAAAGTGAATAAGAAAAGTAAGAAAAAGAGTGTGAAGATCAGTTTAGGAATTGAAAGTATCAAATAGTAGAAGTTAAATAAGATTTCTAAGAAAAGTGAATAAGAAAAATAATAAAAAGAGTGTGAAGATCAGTTTAGTAATTTAAAGTATCAAATAGTAAAAGTTAAATAAGAGTTCTAAGAAAAGTGAATAAGAAAAGTTAGAAAAAGAGTGTGGAGGTCATTAATTAAAGCATCAAATAGTAGAAGTTAAATAAGATTTCTAAGAAAAGTGAATAAGAAGAGTAAGAAAAAGAGTGTGAAGATCAGTTTAGGAATTGAAAGTATCAAATAGTAGAAGTTAAATAAGATTTCTAAGAAAAGTGAATAAGAAAAGTAAGAAAAAGAGTTCGAAGTTTAGTAATTTAAAGTATCAAATAGTAGAAGTTAAATAAGAGTTCTAAGAAAAGTGAATAAGAAAAGTTAGAAAAAGAGTGTGGAGGTCATTAATTAAAGCATCAAATAGTAGAAGTTAAATAAGATTTCTAAGAAAAGTGAATAAGAAGAGTAAGAAAAAGAGTGTGAAGATCAGTTTAGTAATTGAAAGTATAATAGTAGAAGTTTAATAAGATTTCTAAGAAAAGTGAATAAGAAAAGTAAGAAAAAGAGTGTGAAGATCAGTTTAGTAATTTAAAGTATCAAATAGTAGAAGTTAAATAAGATTTCTAAGAAAAGTGAATAAGAAAATTAAGAAAAAGAGTGTGGAGGTCATTAATTAAAGCATCAAATAGTAGAAGTTAAATAAGATTTCTAAGAAAAGTGAATAAGAAAAATAAGAAAAAGAGTGTGGAGATCAGTAATTGAAAGTATCAAATAGTAGAAGTTAATTAAGATTTCTAAGAAAAGTGAATAAGAAAAGTAATAAATCGAGGTTTAAGATCAGTTTAGTATTTGAAAGTATCAAATACTAGGTAACATAAGATTTCTAAGAAAAGTGAATAAGAAAAGTAAGAAAAAGAGGGTGAAGATCAGTAATTTAAAGTATCAAATAGTAGAAGTTAAATAAGATTTCTAAGAAAAGTGAATAAGAAAAGTAAGAAAAAGAGTGTGAAGATCAATAATTAAAAAATACTAGAAGTTAAATAAGAGTTCTAAGAAAAGTGAATAAGAAAAGTAAGAAAAAGAGTGTGAAGATCAGTAATTGAAAGTATCAAATAGTAGAAGTTAAATAAGATTTCTAAGAAAAGTGAATAAGAAAAATAATAAAAAGAGTGTGAAGATCAAGAATTAAAAAATAGTAGAAGTTAAATAAGAGTTCTAAGAAAAGTGAATAAGAAAAGTAAGAAAAAGAGTGTCAAGATCAGTTTAGTAATTGAAAGTATAATAGTAGAAGTTAAATAAGATTTCTAAGAAAAGTGAATAAGAAAAGTTAGAAAAATAGTGTCAAGATCAGTTTAGTAATTGAAAGTATCAAATAGTAGAAGTTAAATAAGATTTCTAAGAAGAGTGAATAAGAAAAGTAATAAAATGAGGGTGAAGATCAGTTTAGTAATTGAAAGAATCAAATAGTAGAAGTTAAATAAGATTTCTAAGAAAAGTGAATAAGAAAAGTAAGAAAAAGAGTGTGAAGATCAGTTTAGGAATTGAAAGTATCAAATAGTAGAAGTTAAATAAGATTTCTAAGAAAAGTGAATAAGAAAAATAATAAAAAGAGTGTGAAGATCAGTTTAGTAATTTAAAGTATCAAATAGTAAAAGTTAAATAAGAGTTCTAAGAAAAGTGAATAAGAAAAGTTAGAAAAAGAGTGTGGAGGTCATTAATTAAAGCATCAAATAGTAGAAGTTAAATAAGATTTCTAAGAAAAGTGAATAAGAAGAGTAAGAAAAAGAGTGTGAAGATCAGTTTAGGAATTGAAAGTATCAAATAGTAGAAGTTAAATAAGATTTCTAAGAAAAGTGAATAAGAAAAGTAAGAAAAAGAGTTCGAAGTTTAGTAATTTAAAGTATCAAATAGTAGAAGTTAAATAAGAGTTCTAAGAAAAGTGAATAAGAAAAGTTAGAAAAAGAGTGTGGAGGTCATTAATTAAAGCATCAAATAGTAGAAGTTAAATAAGATTTCTAAGAAAAGTGAATAAGAAGAGTAAGAAAAAGAGTGTGAAGATCAGTTTAGTAATTGAAAGTATAATAGTAGAAGTTTAATAAGATTTCTAAGAAAAGTGAATAAGAAAAGTAAGAAAAAGAGTGTGAAGATCAGTTTAGTAATTTAAAGTATCAAATAGTAGAAGTTAAATAAGATTTCTAAGAAAAGTGAATAAGAAAATTAAGAAAAAGAGTGTGGAGGTCATTAATTAAAGCATCAAATAGTAGAAGTTAAATAAGATTTCTAAGAAAAGTGAATAAGAAAAATAAGAAAAAGAGTGTGGAGATCAGTAATTGAAAGTATCAAATAGTAGAAGTTAATTAAGATTTCTAAGAAAAGTGAATAAGAAAAGTAATAAATCGAGGTTTAAGATCAGTTTAGTATTTGAAAGTATCAAATACTAGGTAACATAAGATTTCTAAGAAAAGTGAATAAGAAAAGTAAGAAAAAGAGGGTGAAGATCAGTAATTTAAAGTATCAAATAGTAGAAGTTAAATAAGATTTCTAAGAAAAGTGAATAAGAAAAGTAAGAAAAAGAGTGTGAAGATCAATAATTAAAAAATACTAGAAGTTAAATAAGAGTTCTAAGAAAAGTGAATAAGAAAAGTAAGAAAAAGAGTGTGAAGATCAGTAATTGAAAGTATCAAATAGTAGAAGTTAAATAAGATTTCTAAGAAAAGTGAATAAGAAAAATAATAAAAAGAGTGTGAAGATCAAGAATTAAAAAATAGTAGAAGTTAAATAAGAGTTCTAAGAAAAGTGAATAAGAAAAGTAAGAAAAAGAGTGTCAAGATCAGTTTAGTAATTGAAAGTATAATAGTAGAAGTTAAATAAGATTTCTAAGAAAAGTGAATAAGAAAAGTTAGAAAAATAGTGTCAAGATCAGTTTAGTAATTGAAAGTATCAAATAGTAGAAGTTAAATAAGATTTCTAAGAAGAGTGAATAAGAAAAGTAATAAAATGAGGGTGAAGATCAGTTTAGTAATTGAAAGTATCAAATAGTAGAAGTTAAATAAGATTTCTAAGAAAAGTGAATAAGAAAAGTAAGAAAAAGAGTGTGAAGATCAGTTTAGGAATTGAAAGTATCAAATAGTAGAAGTTAAATAAGATTTCTAAGAAAAGTGAATAAGAAAAATAATAAAAAGAGTGTGAAGATCAGTTTAGTAATTTAAAGTATCAAATAGTAAAAGTTAAATAAGAGTTCTAAGAAAAGTGAATAAGAAAAGTTAGAAAAAGAGTGTGGAGGTCATTAATTAAAGCATCAAATAGTAGAAGTTAAATAAGATTTCTAAGAAAAGTGAATAAGAAGAGTAAGAAAAAGAGTGTGAAGATCAGTTTAGGAATTGAAAGTATCAAATAGTAGAAGTTAAATAAGATTTCTAAGAAAAGTGAATAAGAAAAGTAAGAAAAAGAGTTCGAAGTTTAGTAATTTAAAGTATCAAATAGTAGAAGTTAAATAAGAGTTCTAAGAAAAGTGAATAAGAAAAGTTAGAAAAAGAGTGTGGAGGTCATTAATTAAAGCATCAAATAGTAGAAGTTAAATAAGATTTCTAAGAAAAGTGAATAAGAAGAGTAAGAAAAAGAGTGTGAAGATCAGTTTAGTAATTGAAAGTATAATAGTAGAAGTTTAATAAGATTTCTAAGAAAAGTGAATAAGAAAAGTAAGAAAAAGAGTGTGAAGATCAGTTTAGTAATTTAAAGTATCAAATAGTAGAAGTTAAATAAGATTTCTAAGAAAAGTGAATAAGAAAATTAAGAAAAAGAGTGTGGAGGTCATTAATTAAAGCATCAAATAGTAGAAGTTAAATAAGATTTCTAAGAAAAGTGAATAAGAAAAATAAGAAAAAGAGTGTGGAGATCAGTAATTGAAAGTATCAAATAGTAGAAGTTAATTAAGATTTCTAAGAAAAGTGAATAAGAAAAGTAATAAATCGAGGTTTAAGATCAGTTTAGTATTTGAAAGTATCAAATACTAGGTAACATAAGATTTCTAAGAAAAGTGAATAAGAAAAGTAAGAAAAAGAGGGTGAAGATCAGTAATTTAAAGTATCAAATAGTAGAAGTTAAATAAGATTTCTAAGAAAAGTGAATAAGAAAAGTAAGAAAAAGAGTGTGAAGATCAATAATTAAAAAATACTAGAAGTTAAATAAGAGTTCTAAGAAAAGTGAATAAGAAAAGTAAGAAAAAGAGTGTGAAGATCAGTAATTGAAAGTATCAAATAGTAGAAGTTAAATAAGATTTCTAAGAAAAGTGAATAAGAAAAATAATAAAAAGAGTGTGAAGATCAAGAATTAAAAAATAGTAGAAGTTAAATAAGAGTTCTAAGAAAAGTGAATAAGAAAAGTAAGAAAAAGAGTGTCAAGATCAGTTTAGTAATTGAAAGTATAATAGTAGAAGTTAAATAAGATTTCTAAGAAAAGTGAATAAGAAAAGTTAGAAAAATAGTGTCAAGATCAGTTTAGTAATTGAAAGTATCAAATAGTAGAAGTTAAATAAGATTTCTAAGAAGAGTGAATAAGAAAAGTAATAAAATGAGGGTGAAGATCAGTTTAGTAATTGAAAGAATCAAATAGTAGAAGTTAAATAAGATTTCTAAGAAAAGTGAATAAGAAAAGTAAGAAAAAGAGTGTGAAGATCAGTTTAGGAATTGAAAGTATCAAATAGTAGAAGTTAAATAAGATTTCTAAGAAAAGTGAATAAGAAAAATAATAAAAAGAGTGTGAAGATCAGTTTAGTAATTTAAAGTATCAAATAGTAAAAGTTAAATAAGAGTTCTAAGAAAAGTGAATAAGAAAAGTTAGAAAAAGAGTGTGGAGGTCATTAATTAAAGCATCAAATAGTAGAAGTTAAATAAGATTTCTAAGAAAAGTGAATAAGAAGAGTAAGAAAAAGAGTGTGAAGATCAGTTTAGGAATTGAAAGTATCAAATAGTAGAAGTTAAATAAGATTTCTAAGAAAAGTGAATAAGAAAAGTAAGAAAAAGAGTTCGAAGTTTAGTAATTGAAAGTATCAAATAGTAGAAGTTAAATAAGATTTCTAAGAAAAGTGAATAAGAAAAGTAATAAAATGAGGGTGAAGATCAGTTTAGTAATTGAAAGTATCAAATAGTAGAAGTTAAATAAGATTTCTAAGAAAAGTGAATAAGAAAAGTAATAAATCGAGGTTTAAGATCAGTTTAGTATTTGAAAGTATCAAATACTAGGTAACATAAGATTTCTAAGAAAAGTGAATAAGAAAATTAAGAAAAAGAGTTTGAAGTTTAGTAATTGAAAGTATCAAATAGTAGAAGTTAAATAAGATTTCTAAGAAAAGTGAATAAGAAAAGTAAGAAAAAGAGTGTGAAGATCAAGAATTAAAGCATCAAATAGTAGAAGTTAAATAAGATTTCTAAGAAAAGTGAATAAGAAAAATAATAAAAAGAGTGTGAAGATCAAGAATTAAAAAATACTAGAAGTTAAATAAGAGTTCTAAGAAAAGTGAATAAGAAAAGTAAGAAAAAGAGTGTGAAGATCAGTTTAGTAATTGAAAGTATAATAGTAGAAGTTTAATAAGATTTCTAAGAAAAGTGAATAAGAAAAGTAAGAAAAAGAGTGTGAAGATCAGTTTAGGAATTGAAAGTATCAAATAGTAGAAGTTAAATAAGATTTCTAAGAAAAGTGAATAAGAAAAGTAAGAAAAAGAGTGTGGAGATCAGTAATTGAAAGTATCAAATAGTAGAAGTTAAATAAGATTTCTAAGAAGAGTGAATAAGAAAAGTAAGAAAAAGAATGTGAAGATCAGTTTAGTAATTGAAAGTATCAAATAGTAGAAGTTAAATAAGATATCTAAGAAAAGTGAATAAGAAAAGTAATAAATCGAGGTTTAAGATTAGTTTAGTATTTGAAAGTATCAAATACTAGGTAACATAAGATTTCTAAGAAAAATGAATAAGAAAATTAAGAAAAAGAGTTTGAAGTTTAGTAATTGAAAGTATCAAATAGTAGAAGTTAAATAAGATTTCTAAGAAAAGTGAATAAGAAAAGTAATAAAATGAGGGTGAAGATCAGTTTAGTAATTGAAAGTATCAAATAGTAGAAGTTAAATAAGATTTCTAAGAAAAGTGAATAAGAAAAGTAATAAATCGAGGTTTAAGATCAGTTTAGTATTTGAAAGTATCAAATACTAGGTAACATAAGATTTCTAAGAAAAGTGAATAAGAAAATTAAGAAAAAGAGTTTGAAGTTTAGTAATTGAAAGTATCAAATAGTAGAAGTTAAATAAGATTTCTAAGAAAAGTGAATAAGAAAAGTAAGAAAAAGAGTGTGAAGATCAAGAATTAAAGCATCAAATAGTAGAAGTTAAATAAGATTTCTAAGAAAAGTGAATAAGAAAAATAATAAAAAGAGTGTGAAGATCAAGAATTAAAAAATACTAGAAGTTAAATAAGAGTTCTAAGAAAAGTGAATAAGAAAAGTAAGAAAAAGAGTGTGAAGATCAGTTTAGTAATTGAAAGTATAATAGTAGAAGTTTAATAAGATTTCTAAGAAAAGTGAATAAGAAAAGTAAGAAAAAGAGTGTGAAGATCAGTTTAGGAATTGAAAGTATCAAATAGTAGAAGTTAAATAAGATTTCTAAGAAAAGTGAATAAGAAAAGTAAGAAAAAGAGTGTGGAGATCAGTAATTGAAAGTATCAAATAGTAGAAGTTAAATAAGATTTCTAAGAAGAGTGAATAAGAAAAGTAAGAAAAAGAATGTGAAGATCAGTTTAGTAATTGAAAGTATCAAATAGTAGAAGTTAAATAAGATATCTAAGAAAAGTGAATAAGAAAAGTAATAAATCGAGGTTTAAGATTAGTTTAGTATTTGAAAGTATCAAATACTAGGTAACATAAGATTTCTAAGAAAAATGAATAAGAAAATTAAGAAAAAGAGTTTGAAGTTTAGTAATTGAAAGTATCAAATAGTAGAAGTTAAATAAGATTTCTAAGAAAAGTGAATAAGAGAAGTAAGAAAAAGAGTGTGAAGATTAGTAATTGAAAGTATAATAGTAGAAGTTAAATAAGATTTCTAAGAAAAGTGAATGAGAAAATTAAGAAAAAAAGTGTGGAGATCAGTAATTGAAAGTATCAAATAGTAGAAGTTAATTAAGATATCTAAGAAAAGTGAATAAGAAAAGTAATAAATCGAGGTTTAAGATTAGTTTAGTATTTGAAAGTATCAAATACTAGGTAACATAAGATTTCTAAGAAAAATGAATAAGAAAATTAAGAAAAAGAGTTTGAAGTTTAGTAATTGAAAGTATCAAATAGTAGAAGTTAAATAAGATTTCTAAGAAAAGTGAATAAGAGAAGTAAGAAAAAGAGTTTGAAGTTTAGTAATTGAAAGTATAATAGTAGAAGTTAGATAAGAGTTCTAAGAAAAGTGAATAAGAAAAGTAAGAAAATAAGGGTGAAGATCAGTAATTGAAAGTATCAAATAGTAGAAGTTTAATAAGATTTCTAAGAAAAGTGAATAAGAAAATTAAGAAAAAGAGTTTGAAGATCAGTAATTGAAAGTATCAAATAGTAGAAGTTAAATAAATTTCTAAAAAAAGTGAATAAGAAAATTAAGAAAAAGAGTTCGAAGTTTAGTAATTTAAAGTATAATAGTAGAAGTTAAATAAGATTTCTAAGAAAAGTGAATAATAAAAATAATAAAAAGAGTGTGAAGATCAAGAATTAAAAAATATGAAGTTAAATAAGAGTTCTAAGAAAAGTGAATAAGAAAAATAATAAAAAGAGTTCGAAGTTTAGTAATTGAAAGTATAATTGTAGAAGTTAAATAAGATTTCTAAGAAAAGTGAATAAGAAAAGTAAGAAAAAGAGTGTGAAGATCAGTTTAGTAATTGAAAGTATCAAATAGTAGAAGTTAAATAAGATTTCTAAGAAGAGTGAATAAGAAAAATAATAAAAAGAGTGTGAAGATCAAGAATTAAAAAATACTAGAAGTTAAATAAGAGTTCTAAGAAAAGTGAATAAGAAAAATAATAAAAAGAGTGTGAAGATCAAGAATTAAAAAATAGTAGAAGTTAAATAAGAGTTCTAAGAAAAGTGAATAAGAAAAGTAAGAAAATGAGGGTGAAGATCAGTAATTGAAAGTATCAAATAGTAGAAGTTAAATAAGATTTCTAAGAAAAGTGAATAAGAAAAATAATAAAAAGAGTGTGAAGATCAAGAATTAAAAAATACTAGAAGTTAAATAAGAGTTCTAAGAAAAGTGAATAAGAAAAGTAAGAAAAAGAGTGTGAAGATCAGTAATTGAAAGTATCAAATAGTAGAAGTTAAATAAGATTTCTAAGAAAAGTGAATAAGAAAAGTAAGAAAAAGAGTGTGAAGATCAGTTTAGGAATTGAAAGTATCAAATAGTAGAAGTTAAATAAGATTTCTAAGAAAAGTGAATAAGAAAAATAATAAAAAGAGTGTGAAGATCAGTTTAGTAATTTAAAGTATCAAATAGTAAAAGTTAAATAAGAGTTCTAAGAAAAGTGAATAAGAAAAGTTAGAAAAAGAGTGTGGAGGTCATTAATTAAAGCATCAAATAGTAGAAGTTAAATAAGATTTCTAAGAAAAGTGAATAAGAAGAGTAAGAAAAAGAGTGTGAAGATCAGTTTAGGAATTGAAAGTATCAAATAGTAGAAGTTAAATAAGATTTCTAAGAAAAGTGAATAAGAAAAGTAAGAAAAAGAGTTCGAAGTTTAGTAATTGAAAGTATCAAATAGTAGAAGTTAAATAAGATTTCTAAGAAAAGTGAATAAGAAAAGTAATAAAATGAGGGTGAAGATCAGTTTAGTAATTGAAAGTATCAAATAGTAGAAGTTAAATAAGATTTCTAAGAAAAGTGAATAAGAAAAGTAATAAATCGAGGTTTAAGATCAGTTTAGTATTTGAAAGTATCAAATACTAGGTAACATAAGATTTCTAAGAAAAGTGAATAAGAAAATTAAGAAAAAGAGTTTGAAGTTTAGTAATTGAAAGTATCAAATAGTAGAAGTTAAATAAGATTTCTAAGAAAAGTGAATAAGAAAAGTAAGAAAAAGAGTGTGAAGATCAAGAATTAAAGCATCAAATAGTAGAAGTTAAATAAGATTTCTAAGAAAAGTGAATAAGAAAAATAATAAAAAGAGTGTGAAGATCAAGAATTAAAAAATACTAGAAGTTAAATAAGAGTTCTAAGAAAAGTGAATAAGAAAAGTAAGAAAAAGAGTGTGAAGATCAGTTTAGTAATTGAAAGTATAATAGTAGAAGTTTAATAAGATTTCTAAGAAAAGTGAATAAGAAAAGTAAGAAAAAGAGTGTGAAGATCAGTTTAGGAATTGAAAGTATCAAATAGTAGAAGTTAAATAAGATTTCTAAGAAAAGTGAATAAGAAAAGTAAGAAAAAGAGTGTGGAGGTCATTAATTAAAGCATCAAATAGTAGAAGTTAAATAAGATTTCTAAGAAAAGTGAATAAGAAAAATAAGAAAAAGAGTGTGGAGATCAGTAATTGAAAGTATCAAATAGTAGAAGTTAATTAAGATTTCTAAGAAAAGTGAATAAGAAAAGTAATAAATCGAGGTTTAAGATCAGTTTAGTATTTGAAAGTATCAAATACTAGGTAACATAAGATTTCTAAGAAAAGTGAATAAGAAAAGTAAGAAAAAGAGGGTGAAGATCAGTAATTTAAAGTATCAAATAGTAGAAGTTAAATAAGATTTCTAAGAAAAGTGAATAAGAAAAGTAAGAAAAAGAGTGTGAAGATCAATAATTAAAAAATACTAGAAGTTAAATAAGAGTTCTAAGAAAAGTGAATAAGAAAAGTAAGAAAAAGAGTGTGAAGATCAGTAATTGAAAGTATCAAATAGTAGAAGTTAAATAAGATTTCTAAGAAAAGTGAATAAGAAAAATAATAAAAAGAGTGTGAAGATCAAGAATTAAAAAATAGTAGAAGTTAAATAAGATTTCTAAGAAGAGTGAATAAGAAAAGTAAGAAAAAGAATGTGAAGATCAGTTTAGTAATTGAAAGTATAATAGTAGAAGTTAAATAAGATTTCTAAGAAAAGTGAATAAGAAAAGTAAGAAAAATAGTGTCAAGATCAGTTTAGTAATTGAAAGTATCAAATAGTAGAAGTTAAATAAGATTTCTAAGAAGAGTGAATAAGAAAAGTAATAAAATGAGGGTGAAGATCAGTTTAGTAATTGAAAGAATCAAATAGTAGAAGTTAAATAAGATTTCTAAGAAAAGTGAATAAGAAAAGTAAGAAAATGAGGGTGAAGATCAGTAATTGAAAGTATCAAATAGTAGAAGTTAAATAAGATTTCTAAGAAGAGTGAATAAGAAAAGTAAGAAAAAGAATGTGAAGATCAGTTTAGGAATTGAAAGTATCAAATAGTAGAAGTTAAATAAGATTTCTAAGAAAAGTGAATAAGAAAAGTAAGAAAAAGAGTGTGGAGGTCATTAATTAAAGCATCAAATAGTAGAAGTTAAATAAGATTTCTAAGAAAAGTGAATAAGAAAAATAAGAAAAAGAGTGTGGAGATCAGTAATTGAAAGTATCAAATAGTAGAAGTTAATTAAGATTTCTAAGAAAAGTGAATAAGAAAAGTAATAAATCGAGGTTTAAGATCAGTTTAGTATTTGAAAGTATCAAATACTAGGTAACATAAGATTTCTAAGAAAAGTGAATAAGAAAAGTAAGAAAAAGAGGGTGAAGATCAGTAATTTAAAGTATCAAATAGTAGAAGTTAAATAAGATTTCTAAGAAAAGTGAATAAGAAAAGTAAGAAAAAGAGTGTGAAGATCAATAATTAAAAAATACTAGAAGTTAAATAAGAGTTCTAAGAAAAGTGAATAAGAAAAGTAAGAAAAAGAGTGTGAAGATCAGTAATTGAAAGTATCAAATAGTAGAAGTTAAATAAGATTTCTAAGAAAAGTGAATAAGAAAAATAATAAAAAGAGTGTGAAGATCAAGAATTAAAAAATAGTAGAAGTTAAATAAGATTTCTAAGAAGAGTGAATAAGAAAAGTAAGAAAAAGAATGTGAAGATCAGTTTAGTAATTGAAAGTATAATAGTAGAAGTTAAATAAGATTTCTAAGAAAAGTGAATAAGAAAAGTAAGAAAAATAGTGTCAAGATCAGTTTAGTAATTGAAAGTATCAAATAGTAGAAGTTAAATAAGATTTCTAAGAAGAGTGAATAAGAAAAGTAATAAAATGAGGGTGAAGATCAGTTTAGTAATTGAAAGAATCAAATAGTAGAAGTTAAATAAGATTTCTAAGAAAAGTGAATAAGAAAAGTAAGAAAATGAGGGTGAAGATCAGTAATTGAAAGTATCAAATAGTAGAAGTTAAATAAGATTTCTAAGAAGAGTGAATAAGAAAAGTAAGAAAAAGAATGTGAAGATCAGTTTAGTAATTGAAAGTATCAAATAGTAGAAGTTAAATAAGATATCTAAGAAAAGTGAATAAGAAAAGTAATAAATCGAGGTTTAAGATTAGTTTAGTATTTGAAAGTATCAAATACTAGGTAACATAAGATTTCTAAGAAAAATGAATAAGAAAATTAAGAAAAAGAGTTCGAAGTTTAGTAATTGAAAGTATCAAATAGTAGAAGTTAAATAAGATTTCTAAGAAAAGTGAATAATAAAAATAATAAAAAGAGTGTGAAGATCAAGAAGTATAATAGTAGAAGTTAGATAAGAGTTCTAAGAAAAGTGAATAAGAAAAATAATAAAAAGAGTTCGAAGTTTAGTAATTGAAAGTATAATTGTAGAAGTTAAATAAGATTTCTAAGAAAAGTGAATAAGAAAAGTAAGAAAAAGAGTGTGAAGATCAGTTTAGTAATTGAAAGTATCAAATAGTAGAAGTTAAATAAGATTTCTAAGAAGAGTGAATAAGAAAAATAATAAAAAGAGTGTGAAGATCAAGAATTAAAAAATACTAGAAGTTAAATAAGAGTTCTAAGAAAAGTGAATAAGAAAAATAATAAAAAGAGTGTGAAGATCAAGAATTAAAAAATAGTAGAAGTTAAATAAGAGTTCTAAGAAAAGTGAATAAGAAAAGTAAGAAAATGAGGGTGAAGATCAGTAATTGAAAGTATCAAATAGTAGAAGTTAAATAAGATTTCTAAGAAAAGTGAATAAGAAAAATAATAAAAAGAGTGTGAAGATCAAGAATTAAAAAATACTAGAAGTTAAATAAGAGTTCTAAGAAAAGTGAATAAGAAAAGTAAGAAAAAGAGTGTGAAGATCAGTAATTGAAAGTATCAAATAGTAGAAGTTAAATAAGATTTCTAAGAAAAGTGAATAAGAAAAGTAAGAAAAAGAGTGTGAAGATCAGTTTAGGAATTGAAAGTATCAAATAGTAGAAGTTAAATAAGATTTCTAAGAAAAGTGAATAAGAAAAATAATAAAAAGAGTGTGAAGATCAGTTTAGTAATTTAAAGTATCAAATAGTAAAAGTTAAATAAGAGTTCTAAGAAAAGTGAATAAGAAAAGTTAGAAAAAGAGTGTGGAGGTCATTAATTAAAGCATCAAATAGTAGAAGTTAAATAAGATTTCTAAGAAAAGTGAATAAGAAAAGTAAGAAAAAGAGTTCGAAGTTTAGTAATTGAAAGTATCAAATAGTAGAAGTTAAATAAGATTTCTAAGAAAAGTGAATAAGAAAAGTAATAAAATGAGGGTGAAGATCAGTTTAGTAATTGAAAGTATCAAATAGTAGAAGTTAAATAAGATTTCTAAGAAAAGTGAATAAGAAAAGTAATAAATCGAGGTTTAAGATCAGTTTAGTATTTGAAAGTATCAAATACTAGGTAACATAAGATTTCTAAGAAAAGTGAATAAGAAAATTAAGAAAAAGAGTTTGAAGTTTAGTAATTGAAAGTATCAAATAGTAGAAGTTAAATAAGATTTCTAAGAAAAGTGAATAAGAAAAGTAAGAAAAAGAGTGTGAAGATCAAGAATTAAAGCATCAAATAGTAGAAGTTAAATAAGATTTCTAAGAAAAGTGAATAAGAAAAATAATAAAAAGAGTGTGAAGATCAAGAATTAAAAAATACTAGAAGTTAAATAAGAGTTCTAAGAAAAGTGAATAAGAAAAGTAAGAAAAAGAGTGTGAAGATCAGTTTAGTAATTGAAAGTATAATAGTAGAAGTTTAATAAGATTTCTAAGAAAAGTGAATAAGAAAAGTAAGAAAAAGAGTGTGAAGATCAGTTTAGGAATTGAAAGTATCAAATAGTAGAAGTTAAATAAGATTTCTAAGAAAAGTGAATAAGAAAAGTAAGAAAAAGAGTGTGGAGGTCATTAATTAAAGCATCAAATAGTAGAAGTTAAATAAGATTTCTAAGAAAAGTGAATAAGAAAAATAAGAAAAAGAGTGTGGAGATCAGTAATTGAAAGTATCAAATAGTAGAAGTTAATTAAGATTTCTAAGAAAAGTGAATAAGAAAAGTAATAAATCGAGGTTTAAGATCAGTTTAGTATTTGAAAGTATCAAATACTAGGTAACATAAGATTTCTAAGAAAAGTGAATAAGAAAAGTAAGAAAAAGAGGGTGAAGATCAGTAATTTAAAGTATCAAATAGTAGAAGTTAAATAAGATTTCTAAGAAAAGTGAATAAGAAAAGTAAGAAAAAGAGTGTGAAGATCAATAATTAAAAAATACTAGAAGTTAAATAAGAGTTCTAAGAAAAGTGAATAAGAAAAGTAAGAAAAAGAGTGTGAAGATCAGTAATTGAAAGTATCAAATAGTAGAAGTTAAATAAGATTTCTAAGAAAAGTGAATAAGAAAAATAATAAAAAGAGTGTGAAGATCAAGAATTAAAAAATAGTAGAAGTTAAATAAGATTTCTAAGAAGAGTGAATAAGAAAAGTAAGAAAAAGAATGTGAAGATCAGTTTAGTAATTGAAAGTATAATAGTAGAAGTTAAATAAGATTTCTAAGAAAAGTGAATAAGAAAAGTAAGAAAAATAGTGTCAAGATCAGTTTAGTAATTGAAAGTATCAAATAGTAGAAGTTAAATAAGATTTCTAAGAAGAGTGAATAAGAAAAGTAATAAAATGAGGGTGAAGATCAGTTTAGTAATTGAAAGAATCAAATAGTAGAAGTTAAATAAGATTTCTAAGAAAAGTGAATAAGAAAAGTAAGAAAATGAGGGTGAAGATCAGTAATTGAAAGTATCAAATAGTAGAAGTTAAATAAGATTTCTAAGAAGAGTGAATAAGAAAAGTAAGAAAAAGAATGTGAAGATCAGTTTAGTAATTGAAAGTATCAAATAGTAGAAGTTAAATAAGATATCTAAGAAAAGTGAATAAGAAAAGTAATAAATCGAGGTTTAAGATTAGTTTAGTATTTGAAAGTATCAAATACTAGGTAACATAAGATTTCTAAGAAAAATGAATAAGAAAATTAAGAAAAAGAGTTTGAAGTTTAGTAATTGAAAGTATCAAATAGTAGAAGTTAAATAAGATTTCTAAGAAAAGTGAATAAGAGAAGTAAGAAAAAGAGTGTGAAGATTAGTAATTGAAAGTATAATAGTAGAAGTTAAATAAGATTTCTAAGAAAAGTGAATGAGAAAATTAAGAAAAAAAGTGTGGAGATCAGTAATTGAAAGTATCAAATAGTAGAAGTTAATTAAGATATCTAAGAAAAGTGAATAAGAAAAGTAATAAATCGAGGTTTAAGATCAGTTTAGTATTTGAAAGTATCAAATACTAGGTAACATAAGATTTCTAAGAAAAGTGAATAAGAAAATTAAGAAAAAGAGTTTGAAGTTTAGTAATTGAAAGTATCAAATAGTAGAAGTTAAATAAGATTTCTAAGAAAAGTGAATAAGAGAAGTAAGAAAAAGAGTTTGAAGTTTAGTAATTGAAAGTATAATAGTAGAAGTTAGATAAGAGTTCTAAGAAAAGTGAATAAGAAAAGTAAGAAAATAAGGGTGAAGATCAGTAATTGAAAGTATCAAATAGTAGAAGTTTAATAAGATTTCTAAGAAAAGTGAATAAGAAAATTAAGAAAAAGAGTTTGAAGATCAGTAATTGAAAGTATCAAATAGTAGAAGTTAAATAAATTTCTAAAAAAAGTGAATAAGAAAATTAAGAAAAAGAGTTCGAAGTTTAGTAATTTAAAGTATAATAGTAGAAGTTAAATAAGATTTCTAAGAAAAGTGAATAATAAAAATAATAAAAAGAGTGTGAAGATCAAGAATTAAAAAATATGAAGTTAAATAAGAGTTCTAAGAAAAGTGAATAAGAAAAATAATAAAAAGAGTTCGAAGTTTAGTAATTGAAAGTATAATTGTAGAAGTTAAATAAGATTTCTAAGAAGAGTGAATAAGAAAAGTAAGAAAAAGAGTGTGAAGATCAGTTTAGTAATTGAAAGTATCAAATAGTAGAAGTTAAATAAGATTTCTAAGAAGAGTGAATAAGAAAAATAATAAAAAGAGTGTGAAGATCAAGAATTAAAAAATAATAGAAGTTAAATAAGAGTTCTAAGAAAAGTGAATAAGAAAAATAATAAAAAGAGTGTGAAGATCAAGAATTAAAAAATAGTAGAAGTTAAATAAGAGTTCTAAGAAAAGTGAATAAGAAAAGTAAGAAAATGAGGGTGAAGATCAGTAATTGAAAGTATCAAATAGTAGAAGTTAAATAAGATTTCTAAGAAAAGTGAATAAGAAAAATAATAAAAAGAGTGTGAAGATCAAGAATTAAAAAATACTAGAAGTTAAATAAGAGTTCTAAGAAAAGTGAATAAGAAAAGTAAGAAAAATAGTGTCAAGATCAGTTTAGTAATTGAAAGTATAATAGTAGAAGTTTAATAAGATTTCTAAGAAAAGTGAATAAGAAAAGTAAGAAAAAGAGTGTGAAGATCAGTTTAGGAATTGAAAGTATCAAATAGTAGAAGTTAAATAAGATTTCTAAGAAAAGTGAATAAGAAAAGTAAGAAAAAGAGTGTGGAGGTCATTAATTAAAGCATCAAATAGTAGAAGTTAAATAAGATTTCTAAGAAAAGTGAATAAGAAAAATAAGAAAAAGAGTGTGGAGATCAGTAATTGAAAGTATCAAATAGTAGAAGTTAATTAAGATTTCTAAGAAAAGTGAATAAGAAAAGTAATAAATCGAGGTTTAAGATCAGTTTAGTATTTGAAAGTATCAAATACTAGGTAACATAAGATTTCTAAGAAAAGTGAATAAGAAAATTAAGAAAAAGAGTTTGAAGTTTAGTAATTGAAAGTATAATAGTAGAAGTTAAATAAGATTTCTAAGAAAAGTGAATAATAAAAATAATAAAAAGAGTGTGGAGGTCATTAATTAAAGCATCAAATAGTAGAAGTTAAATAAGATTTCTAAGAAAAGTGAATAAGAAGAGTAAGAAAAAGAGTGTGAAGATCAGTTTAGGAATTGAAAGTATCAAATAGTAGAAGTTAAATAAGATTTCTAAGAAAAGTGAATAAGAAAAATAAGAAAAAGAGTTCGAAGTTTAGTAATTGAAAGTATCAAATAGTAGAAGTTAAATAAGATTTCTAAGAAAAGTGAATAAGAAGAGTAAGAAAAAGAGTGTGAAGATCAGTTTAGGAATTGAAAGTATCAAATACTAGGTAACATAAGATTTCTAAGAAAAGTGAATAAGAAAAGTAAGAAAAAGAGTGTGAAGATCAAGAATTAAAGCATCAAATAGTAGAAGTTAAATAAGATTTCTAAGAAAAGTGAATAAGAAAAATAATAAAAAGAGTGTGAAGATCAAGAATTAAAAAATACTAGAAGTTAAATAAGAGTTCTAAGAAAAGTGAATAAGAAAAGTAAGAAAAAGAGTGTGAAGATCAGTTTAGTAATTGAAAGTATAATAGTAGAAGTTTAATAAGATTTCTAAGAAAAGTGAATAAGAAAAGTAAGAAAAAGAGTGTGAAGATCAGTTTAGGAATTGAAAGTATCAAATAGTAGAAGTTAAATAAGATTTCTAAGAAAAGTGAATAAGAAAAGTAAGAAAAAGAGTGTGGAGGTCATTAATTAAAGCATCAAATAGTAGAAGTTAAATAAGATTTCTAAGAAAAGTGAATAAGAAAAATAAGAAAAAGAGTGTGGAGATCAGTAATTGAAAGTATCAAATAGTAGAAGTTAAATAAGATTTCTAAGAAGAGTGAATAAGAAAAGTAAGAAAAAGAATGTGAAGATCAGTTTAGTAATTGAAAGTATCAAATAGTAGAAGTTAAATAAGATATCTAAGAAAAGTGAATAAGAAAAGTAATAAATCGAGGTTTAAGATTAGTTTAGTATTTGAAAGTATCAAATACTAGGTAACATAAGATTTCTAAGAAAAATGAATAAGAAAATTAAGAAAAAGAGTTTGAAGTTTAGTAATTGAAAGTATCAAATAGTAGAAGTTAAATAAGATTTCTAAGAAAAGTGAATAAGAGAAGTAAGAAAAAGAGTGTGAAGATTAGTAATTGAAAGTATAATAGTAGAAGTTAAATAAGATTTCTAAGAAAAGTGAATGAGAAAATTAAGAAAAAAAGTGTGGAGATCAGTAATTGAAAGTATCAAATAGTAGAAGTTAATTAAGATATCTAAGAAAAGTGAATAAGAAAAGTAATAAATCGAGGTTTAAGATTAGTTTAGTATTTGAAAGTATCAAATACTAGGTAACATAAGATTTCTAAGAAAAATGAATAAGAAAATTAAGAAAAAGAGTTTGAAGTTTAGTAATTGAAAGTATCAAATAGTAGAAGTTAAATAAGATTTCTAAGAAAAGTGAATAAGAGAAGTAAGAAAAAGAGTTTGAAGTTTAGTAATTGAAAGTATAATAGTAGAAGTTAGATAAGAGTTCTAAGAAAAGTGAATAAGAAAAGTAAGAAAATAAGGGTGAAGATCAGTAATTGAAAGTATCAAATAGTAGAAGTTTAATAAGATTTCTAAGAAAAGTGAATAAGAAAATTAAGAAAAAGAGTTTGAAGATCAGTAATTGAAAGTATCAAATAGTAGAAGTTAAATAAATTTCTAAAAAAAGTGAATAAGAAAATTAAGAAAAAGAGTTCGAAGTTTAGTAATTTAAAGTATAATAGTAGAAGTTAAATAAGATTTCTAAGAAAAGTGAATAATAAAAATAATAAAAAGAGTGTGAAGATCAAGAATTAAAAAATATGAAGTTAAATAAGAGTTCTAAGAAAAGTGAATAAGAAAAATAATAAAAAGAGTTCGAAGTTTAGTAATTGAAAGTATAATTGTAGAAGTTAAATAAGATTTCTAAGAAAAGTGAATAAGAAAAGTAAGAAAAAGAGTGTGAAGATCAGTTTAGTAATTGAAAGTATCAAATAGTAGAAGTTAAATAAGATTTCTAAGAAGAGTGAATAAGAAAAATAATAAAAAGAGTGTGAAGATCAAGAATTAAAAAATACTAGAAGTTAAATAAGAGTTCTAAGAAAAGTGAATAAGAAAAATAATAAAAAGAGTGTGAAGATCAAGAATTAAAAAATAGTAGAAGTTAAATAAGAGTTCTAAGAAAAGTGAATAAGAAAAGTAAGAAAATGAGGGTGAAGATCAGTAATTGAAAGTATCAAATAGTAGAAGTTAAATAAGATTTCTAAGAAAAGTGAATAAGAAAAATAATAAAAAGAGTGTGAAGATCAAGAATTAAAAAATACTAGAAGTTAAATAAGAGTTCTAAGAAAAGTGAATAAGAAAAGTAAGAAAAAGAGTGTGAAGATCAGTAATTGAAAGTATCAAATAGTAGAAGTTAAATAAGATTTCTAAGAAAAGTGAATAAGAAAAGTAAGAAAAAGAGTGTGAAGATCAGTTTAGGAATTGAAAGTATCAAATAGTAGAAGTTAAATAAGATTTCTAAGAAAAGTGAATAAGAAAAATAATAAAAAGAGTGTGAAGATCAGTTTAGTAATTTAAAGTATCAAATAGTAAAAGTTAAATAAGAGTTCTAAGAAAAGTGAATAAGAAAAGTTAGAAAAAGAGTGTGGAGGTCATTAATTAAAGCATCAAATAGTAGAAGTTAAATAAGATTTCTAAGAAAAGTGAATAAGAAGAGTAAGAAAAAGAGTGTGAAGATCAGTTTAGGAATTGAAAGTATCAAATAGTAGAAGTTAAATAAGATTTCTAAGAAAAGTGAATAAGAAAAGTAAGAAAAAGAGTTCGAAGTTTAGTAATTGAAAGTATCAAATAGTAGAAGTTAAATAAGATTTCTAAGAAAAGTGAATAAGAAAAGTAATAAAATGAGGGTGAAGATCAGTTTAGTAATTGAAAGTATCAAATAGTAGAAGTTAAATAAGATTTCTAAGAAAAGTGAATAAGAAAAGTAATAAATCGAGGTTTAAGATCAGTTTAGTATTTGAAAGTATCAAATACTAGGTAACATAAGATTTCTAAGAAAAGTGAATAAGAAAATTAAGAAAAAGAGTTTGAAGTTTAGTAATTGAAAGTATCAAATAGTAGAAGTTAAATAAGATTTCTAAGAAAAGTGAATAAGAAAAGTAAGAAAAAGAGTGTGAAGATCAAGAATTAAAGCATCAAATAGTAGAAGTTAAATAAGATTTCTAAGAAAAGTGAATAAGAAAAATAATAAAAAGAGTGTGAAGATCAAGAATTAAAAAATACTAGAAGTTAAGAGTTCTAAGAAAAGTGAATAAGAAAAGTAAGAAAAAGAGTGTGAAGATCAGTTTAGTAATTGAAAGTATAATAGTAGAAGTTTAATAAGATTTCTAAGAAAAGTGAATAAGAAAAGTAAGAAAAAGAGTGTGAAGATCAGTTTAGGAATTGAAAGTATCAAATAGTAGAAGTTAAATAAGATTTCTAAGAAAAGTGAATAAGAAAAGTAAGAAAAAGAGTGTGGAGGTCATTAATTAAAGCATCAAATAGTAGAAGTTAAATAAGATTTCTAAGAAAAGTGAATAAGAAAAATAAGAAAAAGAGTGTGGAGATCAGTAATTGAAAGTATCAAATAGTAGAAGTTAATTAAGATTTCTAAGAAAAGTGAATAAGAAAAGTAATAAATCGAGGTTTAAGATCAGTTTAGTATTTGAAAGTATCAAATACTAGGTAACATAAGATTTCTAAGAAAAGTGAATAAGAAAAGTAAGAAAAAGAGGGTGAAGATCAGTAATTTAAAGTATCAAATAGTAGAAGTTAAATAAGATTTCTAAGAAAAGTGAATAAGAAAAGTAAGAAAAAGAGTGTGAAGATCAATAATTAAAAAATACTAGAAGTTAAATAAGAGTTCTAAGAAAAGTGAATAAGAAAAGTAAGAAAAAGAGTGTGAAGATCAGTAATTGAAAGTATCAAATAGTAGAAGTTAAATAAGATTTCTAAGAAAAGTGAATAAGAAAAATAATAAAAAGAGTGTGAAGATCAAGAATTAAAAAATAGTAGAAGTTAAATAAGATTTCTAAGAAGAGTGAATAAGAAAAGTAAGAAAAAGAATGTGAAGATCAGTTTAGTAATTGAAAGTATAATAGTAGAAGTTAAATAAGATTTCTAAGAAAAGTGAATAAGAAAAGTAAGAAAAATAGTGTCAAGATCAGTTTAGTAATTGAAAGTATCAAATAGTAGAAGTTAAATAAGATTTCTAAGAAGAGTGAATAAGAAAAGTAATAAAATGAGGGTGAAGATCAGTTTAGTAATTGAAAGAATCAAATAGTAGAAGTTAAATAAGATTTCTAAGAAAAGTGAATAAGAAAAGTAAGAAAATGAGGGTGAAGATCAGTAATTGAAAGTATCAAATAGTAGAAGTTAAATAAGATTTCTAAGAAGAGTGAATAAGAAAAGTAAGAAAAAGAATGTGAAGATCAGTTTAGGAATTGAAAGTATCAAATAGTAGAAGTTAAATAAGATTTCTAAGAAAAGTGAATAAGAAAAGTAAGAAAAAGAGTGTGGAGGTCATTAATTAAAGCATCAAATAGTAGAAGTTAAATAAGATTTCTAAGAAAAGTGAATAAGAAAAATAAGAAAAAGAGTGTGGAGATCAGTAATTGAAAGTATCAAATAGTAGAAGTTAATTAAGATTTCTAAGAAAAGTGAATAAGAAAAGTAATAAATCGAGGTTTAAGATCAGTTTAGTATTTGAAAGTATCAAATACTAGGTAACATAAGATTTCTAAGAAAAGTGAATAAGAAAAGTAAGAAAAAGAGGGTGAAGATCAGTAATTTAAAGTATCAAATAGTAGAAGTTAAATAAGATTTCTAAGAAAAGTGAATAAGAAAAGTAAGAAAAAGAGTGTGAAGATCAATAATTAAAAAATACTAGAAGTTAAATAAATTTCTAAAAAAAGTGAATAAGAAAATTAAGAAAAAGAGTTCGAAGTTTAGTAATTTAAAGTATAATAGTAGAAGTTAAATAAGATTTCTAAGAAAAGTGAATAAGAAAAATAATAAAAAGAGTGTGAAGATCAAGAATTAAAAAATAGTAGAAGTTAAATAAGATTTCTAAGAAGAGTGAATAAGAAAAGTAAGAAAAAGAATGTGAAGATCAGTTTAGTAATTGAAAGTATAATAGTAGAAGTTAAATAAGATTTCTAAGAAAAGTGAATAAGAAAAGTAAGAAAAATAGTGTCAAGATCAGTTTAGTAATTGAAAGAATCAAATAGTAGAAGTTAAATAAGATTTCTAAGAAAAGTGAATAAGAAAAGTAAGAAAATGAGGGTGAAGATCAGTAATTGAAAGTATCAAATAGTAGAAGTTAAATAAGATTTCTAAGAAGAGTGAATAAGAAAAGTAAGAAAAAGAATGTGAAGATCAGTTTAGTAATTGAAAGTATCAAATAGTAGAAGTTAAATAAGATATCTAAGAAAAGTGAATAAGAAAAGTAATAAATCGAGGTTTAAGATTAGTTTAGTATTTGAAAGTATCAAATACTAGGTAACATAAGATTTCTAAGAAAAATGAATAAGAAAATTAAGAAAAAGAGTTTGAAGTTTAGTAATTGAAAGTATCAAATAGTAGAAGTTAAATAAGATTTCTAAGAAAAGTGAATAAGAGAAGTAAGAAAAAGAGTGTGAAGATTAGTAATTGAAAGTATAATAGTAGAAGTTAAATAAGATTTCTAAGAAAAGTGAATGAGAAAATTAAGAAAAAAAGTGTGGAGATCAGTAATTGAAAGTATCAAATAGTAGAAGTTAATTAAGATATCTAAGAAAAGTGAATAAGAAAAGTAATAAATCGAGGTTTAAGATCAGTTTAGTATTTGAAAGTATCAAATACTAGGTAACATAAGATTTCTAAGAAAAGTGAATAAGAAAATTAAGAAAAAGAGTTTGAAGTTTAGTAATTGAAAGTATCAAATAGTAGAAGTTAAATAAGATTTCTAAGAAAAGTGAATAAGAGAAGTAAGAAAAAGAGTTTGAAGTTTAGTAATTGAAAGTATAATAGTAGAAGTTAGATAAGAGTTCTAAGAAAAGTGAATAAGAAAAGTAAGAAAATAAGGGTGAAGATCAGTAATTGAAAGTATCAAATAGTAGAAGTTTAATAAGATTTCTAAGAAAAGTGAATAAGAAAATTAAGAAAAAGAGTTTGAAGATCAGTAATTGAAAGTATCAAATAGTAGAAGTTAAATAAATTTCTAAAAAAAGTGAATAAGAAAATTAAGAAAAAGAGTTCGAAGTTTAGTAATTTAAAGTATAATAGTAGAAGTTAAATAAGATTTCTAAGAAAAGTGAATAATAAAAATAATAAAAAGAGTGTGAAGATCAAGAATTAAAAAATATGAAGTTAAATAAGAGTTCTAAGAAAAGTGAATAAGAAAAATAATAAAAAGAGTTCGAAGTTTAGTAATTGAAAGTATAATTGTAGAAGTTAAATAAGATTTCTAAGAAGAGTGAATAAGAAAAATAATAAAAAGAGTGTGAAGATCAAGAATTAAAAAATACTAGATGTTAAATAAGAGTTCTAAGAAAAGTGAATAAGAAAAATAATAAAAAGAGTGTGAAGATCAAGAATTAAAAAATAGTAGAAGTTAAATAAGAGTTCTAAGAAAAGTGAATAAGAAAATTAAGAAAAAGAGTTTGAAGTTTAGTAATTGAAAGTATCAAATAGTAGAAGTTAAATAAGATTTCTAAGAAAAGTGAATAAGAAAAATAATAAAAAGAGTGTGAAGATCAAGAATTAAAAAATACTAGAAGTTAAATAAGAGTTCTAAGAAAAGTGAATAAGAAAAGTAAGAAAAATAGTGTCAAGATCAGTTTAGTAATTGAAAGTATCAAATACTAGGTAACATAAGATTTCTAAGAAAAGTGAATAAGAAAATTAAGAAAAAGAGTTTGAAGTTTAGTAATTTAAAGTATCAAATAGTAGAAGTTAAATAAGATTTCTAAGAAAAGTGAATAAGAAAAATAATAAAAATAGTGTGAAGATCAAGAATTAAAAAATAGTAGAAGTTAAATAAGAGTTCTAAGAAAAGTGAATGAGAAAATTAAGAAAAAAAGTGTGGAGATCAGTAATTGAAAGTATCAAATAGTAGAAGTTAATTAAGATATCTAAGAAAAGTGAATAAGAAAAGTAATAAATCGAGGTTTAAGATCAGTTTAGTATTTGAAAGTATCAAATACTAGGTAACATAAGATTTCTAAGAAAAGTGAATAAGAAAATTAAGAAAAAGAGTTTGAAGTTTAGTAATTTAAAGTATCAAATAGTAGAAGTTAAATAAGATTTCTAAGAAAAGTGAATAAGAAAAATAATAAAAATAGTGTGAAGATCAAGAATTAAAAAATAGTAGAAGTTAAATAAGAGTTCTAAGAAAAGTGAATAAGAAAAATAATAAAAATAGTGTGAAGATCAAGATTAAAAAATACTAGAAGTTAAATAAGAGTTCTAAGAAAAGTGAATAAGAAAAGTAAGAAAAATAGTGTCAAGATCAGTTTAGTAATTGAAAGTATCAAATAGTAGAAGTTAAATAAGATTTCTAAGAAGAGTGAATAAGAAAAGTAATAAAATGAGGGTGAAGATCAGTTTAGTATTTGAAAGTATCAAATACTAGGTAACATAAGATTTCTAAGAAAAGTGAATAAGAAAATTAAGAAAAAGAGTGTGAAGATCAGTAATTGAAAGTATCAAATAGTAGAAGTTAAATAAGATTTCTAAGAAAAGTGAATAAGAAAAATAATAAAAATAGTGTGAAGATCAAGATTAAAAAATACTAGAAGTTAAATAAGAGTTCTAAGAAAAGTGAATAAGAAAAGTAAGAAAAATAGTGTCAAGATCAGTTTAGTAATTGAAAGTATCAAATAGTAGAAGTTAAATAAGATTTCTAAGAAAAGCGAATAAGAAAAGTAATAAATCGAGGTTTAAGATCAGTTTAGTATTTGAAAGTATCAAATACTAGGTAACATAAGATTTCTAAGAAAAGTGAATAAGAAAATTAAGAAAAAGAGTTTGAAGTTTAGTAATTGAAAGTATCAAATAGTAGAAGTTAAATAAGATTTCTAAGAAAAGTGAATAAGAAAAATAATAAAAAGAGTGTGAAGATCAAGAATTAAAAAATAGTAGAAGTTAAATAAGAGTTCTAAGAAAAGTGAATAAGAAAAGTAAGAAAATGAGGGTGAAGATTAGTAATTGAAAGTATCAAATAGTAGAAGTTAAATAAGATTTCTAAGAAAAGTGAATAAGAGAAGTAAGAAAATGAGGGTGAAGATCAGTAATTGAAAGTATCAAATAGTAGAAGTTAAATAAATTTCTAAGAAAAGTGAATAAGAAAAGTAAGAAAAATAGTGTGAAGATCAAGAATTAAAAAATACTAGAAGTTAAATAAGAGTTCTAAGAAAAGTGAATAAGAAAGGTAAGAAAAAGAGTGTCAAGATCAGTTTAGTAATTGAAAGTATCAAATAGTAGAAGTTAATTAAGATTTCTAAGAAGATTGAATAAGAAAAGTAAGAAAAATAGTGTCAAGATCAGTTTAGTAATTGAAAGTATCAAATACTAGAAGTTAAATAAATTTCTAAGAAAAGTGAATAAGAAAAGTAATAAAATGAGGGTGAAGATCAAGAATTAAAAAATACTAGAAGTTAAATAAGAGTTCTAAGAAAAGTGAATAAGAAAAATAATAAAAAGAGTGTGAAGATCAAGAATTAAAAAATACTAGAAGTTAAATAAGAGTTCTAAGAAAAGTGAATAAGAAAAGTAAGAAAATAAGGGTGAAGATCAGTATCTGAAAGTATCAAATAGTAGAAGTTAAATAAGATATCTAAGAAAAGTGAATAAGAAAAGTAATAAATCGAGGTTTAAGATCAGTTTAGTATTTGAAAGTATCAAATACTAGGTAACATAAGATTTCTAAGAAAAGTGAATAAGAAAATTAAGAAAAAGAGTTTGAAGTTTAGTAATTGAAAGTATCAAATAGTAGAAGTTAAATAAGATTTCTAAGAAAAGTGAATAAGAAAAATAATAAAAAGAGTGTGAAGATCAAGAATTAAAAAATAGTAGAAGTTAAATAAGAGTTCTAAGAAAAGTGAATAAGAAAAGTAAGAAAATGAGGGTGAAGATCAGTAATTGAAAGTATCAAATAGTAGAAGTTAAATAAGATTTCTAAGAAAAGTGAATAAGAGAAGTAAAGAAAATGAGGGTGAAGATCAGTAATTGAAAGTATCACATAGTAGAAGTTAAATAAATTTCTAAGAAAAGTGAATAAGAAAATTAAGAAAAAGAGTTCGAAGTTTAGTAATTTAAAGTATCAAATAGTAGAAGTTAAATAAGATTTCTAAGAAAAGTGAATAAGAAAAATAATAAAAAGAGTGTGAAGATCAAGAATTAAAAAATACTAGAAGTTAAATAAGAGTTCTAAGAAAAGTGAATAAGAAAAATAATAAAAAGAGTGTGAAGATCAAGAATTAAAAAATACTAGAAGTTAAATAAGATTTCTAAGAAAAGTGAATAAGAAAAATAATAAAAAGAGTGTGAAGATCAAGAATTAAAAAATAGTAGAAGTTAAATAAGAGTTCTAAGAAAAGTGAATAAGAAAATTAAGAAAAAGAGTTTGAAGTTTAGTAATTGAAAGTATCAAATAGTAGAAGTTAAATAAGATTTCTAAGAAAAGTGAATAAGAAAAATAATAAAAAGAGTGTGAAGATCAAGAATTAAAAAATACTAGAAGTTAAATAAGAGTTCTAAGAAAAGTGAATAAGAAAAGTAAGAAAAATAGTGTCAAGATCAGTTTAGTAATTGAAAGTATCAAATACTAGGTAACATAAGATTTCTAAGAAAAGTGAATAAGAAAATTAAGAAAAAGAGTTTGAAGTTTAGTAATTTAAAGTATCAAATAGTAGAAGTTAAATAAGATTTCTAAGAAAAGTGAATAAGAAAAATAATAAAAATAGTGTGAAGATCAAGAATTAAAAAATAGTAGAAGTTAAATAAGAGTTCTAAGAAAAGTGAATGAGAAAATTAAGAAAAAAAGTGTGGAGATCAGTAATTGAAAGTATCAAATAGTAGAAGTTAATTAAGATATCTAAGAAAAGTGAATAAGAAAAGTAATAAATCGAGGTTTAAGATCAGTTTAGTATTTGAAAGTATCAAATACTAGGTAACATAAGATTTCTAAGAAAAGTGAATAAGAAAATTAAGAAAAAGAGTTTGAAGTTTAGTAATTTAAAGTATCAAATACTAGAAGTTAAATAAGAGTTCTAAGAAAAGTGAATAAGAAAAATAATAAAAATAGTGTGAAGATCAAGAATTAAAAAATAGTAGAAGTTAAATAAGAGTTCTAAGAAAAGTGAATAAGAAAAATAATAAAAATAGTGTGAAGATCAAGATTAAAAAATACTAGAAGTTAAATAAGAGTTCTAAGAAAAGTGAATAAGAAAAGTAAGAAAAATAGTGTCAAGATCAGTTTAGTAATTGAAAGTATCAAATAGTAGAAGTTAAATAAGATTTCTAAGAAGAGTGAATAAGAAAAGTAATAAAATGAGGGTGAAGATCAGTTTAGTATTTGAAAGTATCAAATACTAGGTAACATAAGATTTCTAAGAAAAGTGAATAAGAAAATTAAGAAAAAGAGTGTGAAGATCAGTAATTGAAAGTATCAAATAGTAGAAGTTAAATAAGATTTCTAAGAAAAGTGAATAAGAAAAATAATAAAAATAGTGTGAAGATCAAGATTAAAAAATACTAGAAGTTAAATAAGAGTTCTAAGAAAAGTGAATAAGAAAAGTAAGAAAAATAGTGTCAAGATCAGTTTAGTAATTGAAAGTATCAAATAGTAGAAGTTAAATAAGATTTCTAAGAAAAGCGAATAAGAAAAGTAATAAATCGAGGTTTAAGATCAGTTTAGTATTTGAAAGTATCAAATACTAGGTAACATAAGATTTCTAATAAAAGTGAATAAGAAAATTAAGAAAAAGAGTTTGAAGTTTAGTAATTGAAAGTATCAAATAGTAGAAGTTAAATAAGATTTCTAAGAAAAGTGAATAAGAAAAATAATAAAAAGAGTGTGAAGATCAAGAATTAAAAAATAGTAGAAGTTAAATAAGAGTTCTAAGAAAAGTGAATAAGAAAAGTAAGAAAATGAGGGTGAAGATTAGTAATTGAAAGTATCAAATAGTAGAAGTTAAATAAGATTTCTAAGAAAAGTGAATAAGAGAAGTAAGAAAATGAGGGTGAAGATCAGTAATTGAAAGTATCAAATAGTAGAAGTTAAATAAATTTCTAAGAAAAGTGAATAAGAAAAGTAAGAAAAATAGTGTGAAGATCAAGAATTAAAAAATACTAGAAGTTAAATAAGAGTTCTAAGAAAAGTGAATAAGAAAGGTAAGAAAAAGAGTGTCAAGATCAGTTTAGTAATTGAAAGTATCAAATAGTAGAAGTTAATTAAGATTTCTAAGAAGAGTGAATAAGAAAAGTAAGAAAAATAGTGTCAAGATCAGTTTAGTAATTGAAAGTATCAAATACTAGAAGTTAAATAAATTTCTAAGAAAAGTGAATAAGAAAAGTAATAAAATGAGGGTGAAGATCAAGAATTAAAAAATACTAGAAGTTAAATAAGAGTTCTAAGAAAAGTGAATAAGAAAAATAATAAAAAGAGTGTGAAGATCAAGAATTAAAAAATACTAGAAGTTAAATAAGAGTTCTAAGAAAAGTGAATAAGAAAAGTAAGAAAATAAGGGTGAAGATCAGTATCTGAAAGTATCAAATAGTAGAAGTTAAATAAGATATCTAAGAAAAGTGAATAAGAAAAGTAATAAATCGAGGTTTAAGATCAGTTTAGTATTTGAAAGTATCAAATACTAGGTAACATAAGATTTCTAAGAAAAGTGAATAAGAAAATTAAGAAAAAGAGTTTGAAGTTTAGTAATTGAAAGTATCAAATAGTAGAAGTTAAATAAGATATCTAAGAAAAGTGAATAAGAAAAATAATAAAAAGAGTGTGAAGATCAAGAATTAAAAAATAGTAGAAGTTAAATAAGAGTTCTAAGAAAAGTGAATAAGAAAAATAATAAAAAGAGTGTGAAGATCAAGAATTAAAAAATAGTAGAAGTTAAATAAGAGTTCTAAGAAAAGTGAATAAGAAAAGTAAGAAAAAGAGTGTCAAGATCAGTTTAGTAATTGAAAGTATAATAGTAGAAGTTAAATAAGATTTCTAAGAAAAGTGAATAAGAAAAGTAATAAATCGAGGTTTAAGATCAGTTTAGTATTTGAAAGTATCAAATAGTAGAAGTTAAATAAGATTTCTAAGAAAAGTGAATAAGAAAAATAATAAAAATAGTGTGAAGATCAGTTTAGTAATTGAAAGTATCAAATAGTAGAAGTTAGATAAGATTTCTAAAAAAAGTGAATAAGAAAAGTAATAAAATGAGGTTTAAGATCAGTTTAGTATTTGAAAGTATCAAATACTAGGTAACATAAGATTTCTAAGAAAAGTGAATAAGAAAATTAAGAAAAAGAGTGTGAAGATCAGTAATTGAAAGTATCAAATAGTAGAAGTTAAATAAGATTTCTAAGAAAAGTGAATAAGAAAAATAATAAAAATAGTGTGAAGATCAAGATTAAAAAATACTAGAAGTTAAATAAGAGTTCTAAGAAAAGTGAATGAGAAAATTAAGAAAAAAAGTGTGGAGATCAGTAATTGAAAGTATCAAATAGTAGAAGTTAATTAAGATATCTAAGAAAAGTGAATAAGAAAAGTAATAAATCGAGGTTTAAGATCAGTTTAGTATTTGAAAGTATCAAATACTAGGTAACATAAGATTTCTAAGAAAAGTGAATAAGAAAATTAAGAAAAAGAGTTTGAAGTTTAGTAATTGAAAGTATCAAATAGTAGAAGTTAAATAAGATTTCTAAGAAAAGTGAATAAGAAAAATAATAAAAATAGTGTGAAGATCAAGAATTAAAAAATAGTAGAAGTTAAATAAGAGTTCTAAGAAAAGTGAATAAGAAAAATAATAAAAATAGTGTGAAGATCAAGATTAAAAAATACTAGAAGTTAAATAAGAGTTCTAAGAAAAGTGAATAAGAAAAGTAAGAAAAATAGTGTCAAGATCAGTTTAGTAATTGAAAGTATAATAGTAGAAGTTAAATAAGATTTCTAAGAAGAGTGAATAAGAAAAGTAATAAAATGAGGGTGAAGATCAGTTTAGTATTTGAAAGTATCAAATACTAGGTAACATAAGATTTCTAAGAAAAGTGAATAAGAAAATTAAGAAAAAGAGTGTGAAGATCAGTAATTGAAAGTATCAAATAGTAGAAGTTAATTAAGATTTCTAAGAAAAGTGAATAAGAAAAATAATAAAAATAGTGTGAAGATCAAGATTAAAAAATACTAGAAGTTAAATAAGAGTTCTAAGAAAAGTGAATAAGAAAAGTAAGAAAAATAGTGTCAAGATCAGTTTAGTAATTGAAAGTATCAAATAGTAGAAGTTAAATATGATTTCTAAGAAAAGTGAATAAGAAAAGTAATAAATCGAGGTTTAAGATCAGTTTAGTATTTGAAAGTATCAAATACTAGGTAACATAAGATTTCTAAGAAAAGTGAATAAGAAAATTAAGAAAAAGAGTGTGAAGATCAGTAATTGAAAGTATCAAATAGTAGAAGTTAAATAAGATTTCTAAGAAAAGTGAATAAGAAAAATAATAAAAAGAGTGTGAAGATCAAGAATTAAAAAATAGTAGAAGTTAAATAAGAGTTCTAAGAAAAGTGAATAAGAAAAGTAAGAAAATGAGGGTGAAGATTAGTAATTGAAAGTATCAAATAGTAGAAGTTAAATAAGATTTCTAAGAAAAGTGAATAAGAGAAGTAAGAAAATGAGGGTGAAGATCAGTAATTGAAAGTATCAAATAGTAGAAGTTAAATAAATTTCTAAGAAAAGTGAATAAGAAAAGTAAGAAAAAGAGTGTGAAGATCAAGAATTAAAAAATAGTAGAAGTTAAATAAGAGTTCTAAGAAAAGTGAATAAGAAAGGTAAGAAAAAGAGTGTCAAGATCAGTTTAGTAATTGAAAGTATCAAATAGTAGAAGTTAATTAAGATTTCTAAGAAGAGTGAATAAGAAAAGTAAGAAAAATAGTGTCAAGATCAGTTTAGTAATTGAAAGTATCAAATACTAGAAGTTAAATAAGAGTTCTAAGAAAAGTGAATAAGAAAAGTAATAAAAAGAGTGTGAAGATCAAGAATTAAAAAATACTAGAAGTTAAATAAGAGTTCTAAGAAAAGTGAATAAGAAAAATAATAAAAAGAGTGTGAAGATCAAGAATTAAAAAATACTAGAAGTTAAATAAGAGTTCTAAGAAAAGTGAATAAGAAAAGTAAGAAAATAAGGGTGAAGATCAGTATCTGAAAGTATCAAATAGTAGAAGTTAAATAAGATATCTAAGAAAAGTGAATAAGAAAAGTAATAAATCGAGGTTTAAGATCAGTTTAGTATTTGAAAGTATCAAATACTAGGTAACATAAGATTTCTAAGAAAAGTGAATAAGAAAATTAAGAAAAAGAGTTTGAAGTTTAATAATTGAAAGTATCAAATAGTAGAAGTTAAATAAGATTTCTAAGAAAAGTGAATAAGAAAAATAATAAAAAGAGTGTGAAGATCAAGAATTAAAAAATACTAGAAGTTAAATAAGAGTTCTAAGAAAAGTGAATAAGAAAAATAATAAAAAGAGTGTGAAGATCAAGAATTAAAAAATACTAGAAGTTAAATAAGATTTCTAAGAAAAGTGAATAAGAAAAATAATAAAAAGAGTGTGAAGATCAAGAATTAAAAAATAGTAGAAGTTAAATAAGAGTTCTAAGAAAAGTGAATAAGAAAATTAAGAAAAAGAGTTTGAAGTTTAGTAATTGAAAGTATCAAATAGTAGAAGTTAAATAAGAGTTCTAAGAAAAGTGAATAAGAAAAATAATAAAAAGAGTGTGAAGATCAAGAATTAAAAAATAGTAGAAGTTAAATAAGAGTTCTAAGAAAAGTGAATAAGAGAAGTAAGAAAATGAGGGTGAAGATCAGTAATTGAAAGTATCAAATAGTAGAAGTTAAATAAATTTCTAAGAAAAGTGAATAAGAAAATTAAGAAAAAGAGTTCGAAGTTTAGTAATTTAAAGTATCAAATAGTAGAAGTTAAATAAGATTTCTAAGAAAAGTGAATAAGAAAAATAATAAAAAGAGTGTGAAGATCAAGAATTAAAAAATACTAGAAGTTAAATAAGAGTTCTAAGAAAAGTGAATAAGAAAAATAATAAAAAGAGTGTGAAGATCAAGAATTAAAAAATACTAGAAGTTAAATAAGAGTTCTAAGAAAAGTGAATAAGAAAAGTAAGAAAAAGAGTGTGAAGATCAGTAATTGAAAGTATCAAATAGTAGAAGTTAAATAAGATTTCTAAGAAAAGTGAATAAGAAAAATAATAAAAAGAGTGTGAAGATCAAGAATTAAAAAATACTAGAAGTTAAATAAGAGTTCTAAGAAAAGTGAATAAGAAAAGTAAGAAAAATAGTGTCAAGATCAGTTTAGTAATTGAAAGTATCAAATAGTAGAAGTTAAATAAATTTCTAAGAAAAGTGAATAAGAAAATTAAGAAAAAGAGTTTGAAGTTTAGTAATTGAAAGTATCAAATAGTAGAAGTTAAATAAGATTTCTAAGAAAAGTGAATAAGAAAAATAATAAAAAGAGTGTGAAGATCAAGAATTAAAAAATAGTAGAAGTTAATTAAGAGTTCTAAGAAAAGTGAATGAGAAAATTAAGAAAAAAAGTGTGGAGATCAGTAATTGAAAGTATCAAATAGTAGAAGTTAATTAAGATATCTAAGAAAAGTGAATAAGAAAAGTAATAAATCGAGGTTTAAGATCAGTTTAGTATTTGAAAGTATCAAATACTAGGTAACATAAGATTTCTAAGAAAAGTGAATAAGAAAATTAAGAAAAAGAGTTTGAAGTTTAGTAATTGAAAGTATCAAATAGTAGAAGTTAAATAAGATTTCTAAGAAAAG